>JASSUY010031207.1:0-16430 GCA_032466535.1 Forpus xanthops | reverse complement strand
CCCTAGTAACTAGGCTTACAACATTTTCTTCATTAAGATTATTTCTCACAAAGAAAATGATAAGGGCTTCTTATTTAAAATGAAAACTGACATTGTGCTTTATAGTTATATATCCCCAAGGAGAGAGGAACAACTGTAGTAGCCAACTGCACAACCCAAATAAGCCAAGTGCTTTGACATGGACTGCACTTGCACTCATATACTATGAAAAAACAGAACTCTAGTACCTGCCTACAGAGGGGAAAAAGGTCCTGGCTTATTAATGTGCTCAGTTAAGTCAATGCATCTTCACTTAAAGCTGTGTAACTACACAAAAATCAGTAGTAATAATGGACCCACATTTTAATAGCCTGTGAAATTTTTGTCTGTCATCTAACCATGCAATTTTTACATATTTTAATTATAAAATAGTTTTATTTTTTCTAAGTATTGTTACACTAGCCTCATGTCTGATGTAATTCAATAAAGCAGAGTAATAACTTACGATAATAATGATGTTTGCTTCTCAAAAATAGAGTGCAGAATATATAGTCTAGAGTATACACATATATGTATATATATTCTTGTTCAGAAAAATAATTATTAGAACCAATGTGATGTTTAGTATTAATGATGATCCTAAAAACCAATTCAGTTTGGGAAAACTGTATTTTTGTGCAATCTTCCCAGTCTCAGTTTTATGTTCTGCAGAAAACAGTGTCTAGATAACACAATGCCAGCAATGGAACAATGATGCTCAAAACAGCAGTGCATTACCTTTAAAATATGTCTGGATACACAGCAGGTCTCAGAAACACACTATGCAATTACAATTGTAATTACAGTTTTACTGACAGTAAGCTGCAACCTTTAAGAGTCATGTAATCTTATTTGCTGATTTATCCAGAATGTGTTGGCAATTACAGCTTTCTTCATCAATACTCCAGCTTTACATGTCAAATCGCAAAAGCAGTCAGTTCCGGTTCTTAGCTTATTATTGCATATGAGCTGTTCTTTAAATTTTATTCACTGTGTACTAAAAACGTACAGGCTGGCAGATATTTGCAATATACGTACACAAAGGATTCAGCTGGAGATCCCATTCTGACACAGTTCAGTGTGTTTTCTTCTACTTCTTGTCTGAACTAGTTCATAGCCTAATATAAATTGAAATGTCAATACCTTGTATGACATTTACCTTGGCCTAGCCAGGGATCAAGAATAAAATAACAAATGGAATTTTTCCCAGTTCAACCAGACTGCCACCAAGCTCTGTTTTGGGTTTTTTTGTCAAGAAATTTTAGAGAAAATCAAATTTTGCCTATTGTTTGCAACTGCTCTTTGTAGTTTTCGCCACCATCACCTGGATAAAGAACTAGAGCCTGCAGAGACACCAGCATTGCAGTATTTCTGGAATCACCTGTTCTGAAACAGCTCTCCTATGAGGAAAGTCTGAGAGAGATGGGACTGCTCAGCCTTAAGAGTAGATCTGATCCTCTTGGGGGACCTGATCAAGCTGCAGAAATACCTGAAGGGAGGGTGTTAAGAAGGCAGAGCAAGGCTTTTCTCAGTGGTGCCCACTGACAGGAGTAAAACAGAGGAGATTGCCTTTGGACATCAGAAAATGCTTTATCAATGTGAGGGTGACCAAGAAAGTTGTGGAGTCTTCCACTCTGGATATATTCAAAAGTCATCTGGTAATGGTCTTCAAAAAACAGCTCTATGTGACCCTGCTTAAGCACAGAGGGGCTCGACCAGATGACCTTGGGCACCTCTCTGATACAGGGGCAATGAGGAGGCAAGAAAGGCCAGCTCTCCCTGGGGACAGCAGAGGAATTGCCTCCCACGTCTGTGAGGCATCCAGTATCCTGGACAGCCTGGCCGTCCCAGGCAATTCTGACCCCTCTCTCTAGCCCGGAAGGCCAGAAGGAGGTTATTTGGTTACAAAGAACCCCCTTCTGAAGGAAACAAGGAGCCAGGGCTGCTATAGGCAGCTGGTGCTCTGCTTGGGGACCAGCAGCAGCAGTGGATTTAGCAGCATTAGGTTTACAGTTGTATTCAACGATCTTAAAGGTCTTTCCAACTTAAATGTTTCTATGATTCTATAACCTCCACTAGTCCCTTTCCACTTTAACACTTCTATGATTCCATGATTCTTTGAAGTCTGTCAAGACTGGCATCCAAAGCCAGCACAAGACATCCAAACCAGAACAATAAACTCAAGGTGTTTTATAGAACCTTTACCTATAGACCTAAACGCCCTTGCTTGCATGTGTGGAAGGAAAGAAGAGGAGAAAAAAAGAGAAGAGGAAAAAAAAATAAACTCACTGTTTTTTTAAGTTACAGTGGAAAAGTACTGTACTGAGACAAACAGTAACTTCAGTAATTACAATAATAAAATATTTTACAAATATTATGAAAATACTTTTAGGTCAGATATTTTTCCTGGTTACCAGTAATAAACAGACATCAGCTGATACTAGGAATGACATTCTATGACTTTCAAGGATAAAATAGAGTTGCACTTGCAGAGGAATTGAATAACAATAGAAAAAAAAAGTGCAAGCACTAAGATTGCCTGCAGTTTGGTGTTTAAAGTTCTAGACATCTTCATTGGAACTGCATTTAAATTTTCATGTCTCAAAGATACTTTTTCCTTTTTTTTTTCATGACCTAGATGATAATTCATTATTATAATATCCTACTAATCACGGAGGATGCGTCCTCTGTTTACCCATATCCCTTTGTTAACAATTCCTATGAAGCGCTGCATTTCCTCATTTTCATTATATTCAACATTTACTTACTTAAATTGAAGCTATGTATGTCCCCAGAAGAGCAGCTCTGTCTAACTGAAAGCTTGCAGCTGCAGATGACACTATGCACACCATTCAGTCACATTGAACAGCATCTCTTCCTCTTCAGTACACTTCTGGAGAACTTATTCTACAGGTTAGGGCAAGCAAAGCATGTAAGGATGGTTTCAGAGGGCGTCCTGTGGGCCAAAGTTGATAAATAGTGAATTACTTTACCTGGTAATATTTCATTCCTGATCTGTACTATCTGTAATCCTCTCCTGGTAAATGTGAAGCTTTTAGACTCCCTAGACAATCTGTCTGCTGCTAAGCCCTGTGAACTCACATTTTTCTTGGCAATAGGCAAGCAAATCTGTGTGAGTAAAAGCATATATTCCCACATCTTTCAGATAAGGCTACAAAACACTTTAGCAGGTCCACAGAAGTTTCCAAGGCATTTTATTTTTAAAACGATTTAGGATGTTTGTACTGGGAAGGGGGAGGGGGGGAGAGAGAAAGGTGGGGGAAGCAGTGGAACAACCAAGCAGAAAATAATAGCTTTTAGATGCGTATCAGCATTACAGAAGTATACAGATGTATTATGGTGTGTATTAGGCTAAATTATGAATAAAAATGCTATCTTAAAGATACATTTGCTATAAAGCATTCTACTAAATAAATTTTGCTAATATCTATAGTCACTACTATAATATTATTTTTCTTATTACTCAGTGGTTGAGGTTTTTTTACTCATCCTCCTATTCTGAACCAATATATCTTGCTATAGATAAGGCAAACAGAGCTAATAGCCTCCAGTCTCAAATCAGAGCAGATTTTCAAATGAGCTGCATGCTCACGCAGCTTCGAAAATTGGAAAGCGAAGTTACTGTCAGTATGCAGTGCCCTCTAGTGCTCAGCTCAGGGAAATGGTGGAAATGGCACACTGCTTTTTCGTAGATGTGTCTGGAGACAAAAAGAAAAAATGATGGTGACAACGACGATTTGCAACTATCTTCAATTCTGCTTTTAGACACCACATCATTCCATTCTGAAACATATGCAAAAAAGCAGCAGAAAAGAACAAACAAATTAGACAGGTCAGACTGTGTACTAGAAAACTGTAATGGCAAAATACATCTGGTAACATGAGCCGCTAGCCTGTAATGTCAAACCTCGGGTTTTCCTGCCCTTTAAGAAGCATTAATACAGAAGGAAGAACTGAAAACAAACAAAAAAAAAAAACTAATGCTTTTTAGTACCAGTTTTCTGTTTTATTTAATTACATATTTTTGCAAAATACAGATTTTTCTACAGATATCCAAAGTCTGTCAAGACATTATTATGTTCTAATAATAATTCTTCTTGATAAACCTGATTAATCACTAGATGACAGAAACATTCTCATTATTCATGTTTACTATAGCATGAAAAGAATTTCTATCAAGAAATAATAAATGGGACATAGAATCATAGAATAGTTAGGGTTGGAACAGCCCTGAAGATCATCTAGTTCCAAGCCTCCCGCCATGGGCAGAGGCACTTCCCACTAAACCATGTCACCCAAGGCTCTGTCCAGCTTGGCCTTTAACACTGCCAGGGATGGAGCACTCACAACTTCCCTAGGCAACCCATTCCAGTGCCTCACCACCCTTACAGTAAAGAACTTCTTCCTTATATCCAATCTATTCTTACCCTGTTTAAGTTTGAACATGATAGTATAAGGGGAAGTTAGCAGAAAAAAGTTTCATGCCCTGATCTGCATCAGCAGGACAAGGCTGCCTTCAGGGATAGGATAGGCAAGGCAAGGGCAAACATCCTGGTGGCTGTAGCCAAGCAGCTGGTCAGAGCATTGCTTGGGTTTTGTGTCTCATCAGAACCTCCTCTTTAGCTTCAATTTGTTGTGAAACAGAGAAAACAGGTTCAATCACAGCTCTGGATCATTACTCAAATTAATGAGACATAACTTAAAAATGCATAAATACAGAAAGAGGCCATTTATTTCAAACTAATAAATCCATTTCAATTAAATTCTGGTAAGACTCTACTTACATAGCAGCTCCAAATCTTCTGATAGGGAAGGAAAGGGTGTTCTCAGGGTCACATCACATCCTCATCTGTGGAAGAACCTCTTGAAATCAATCTCAGTTAGGGACTTCTTTAAACAAGATAAAGCAAAAAAGACAAGACCACTTCAATTTTGCAAAAGTCTCACACAAACAGTGCTCTTCCTTCTTCTCTGGTGAGAGAAGGTTATTTCTAGTTCAGCTGTATTTAGATCTACTTTGTTCAGCGGCATCAGTGGTGAACTCCGAAGAGATTCAGTTCCAATAACCACACTTTCTGCCTTCATGCTGACGTGAGCAAAACAGCAAGCAAATGGAAAATGTACTCAGCTTTTCAAAGGGATTTGGATTTTTCTGTCACAGGAAGTGAAAAAGAAGTGAAAAAGAAAAACAAATAAACCAACCTGAGCTAATTTGTCCTGCACTGGGTGCACAGAATTAAAAGGAAAAAGTGAACAGCCTGTCTGAAAAGTTCCACTAAGTCCTTTTCTGCATGTTTTGCTGGTTCACACTGTTTCCCGTTATCTCTGCTTTAAATGCATATATTGCCCTGAATTGCTAACAAAAAACAGTATGGAATTGCAAATTAGGCACTTATTTTAGGAGAGAGATGGGATATAGAGCTATATAGGACATCCCAGAGTTATGCATGGCCTCTTTTGAAAAGCCCTGTTCTCAGTTACCACAGGCAGTATTTGTCACCTCCATGCATCGGTAAGATCCATTACTGCCAGCAGAATTCAGGCACCTGCACATCTCCATTTAGACAAGCAGCTTTGGTATGTAAGTAAGCAGAAATCCAGTTTTCCCATTGCTACACCCACAGCAGTCACCAACGTTTCGCAAAGTGGATTTATCTGAAGACTGCACAGTACAAGGTACTCTAGACACAATCTTCCTGGAGGCCATGTGGAGTGAAATACCAGTAGCAACAAAATCAGACACAACTCATAGTTGTTTTAAATGGTAAAGTTGTATAGAACAGATAAAACGCCTGTTTGAAAAAGTAAATTTCGCCATCATTTCTCACTCTGTTGTCACATTTATTACACGTATGAATCAGTGCAGTATCCTCAAAAAATACAAATTCTGCACAGTGTCATGTTTTATCAACTATGGAATAATTTAGAATAAGAGTATGCATGAGGACTTATAACAAGTTTATGAAACTTAATATTTATATTGCTGTTACAGGACAAAAAGGAAATGTCACAGTTATGATTGCTTAACTGTAATAGAAATTGCATTCAAGCAATCTGTCTGGATGTGTTCATCTTTTTAAAATATTTATGCCAGATTCAACAAATATTTTAAAATATTTTTTACAGTGACATATATTTTTAAAGATAAAAGTAATACTTTATATGGATTAACAAACTTGTAAAGTCTGGTATATCATAAGTCTCAAAACTGAAAAAGCATCCTGAAGTTGCTTTATATACTTCACTTTCCTGAACGTATTTTTGGGTTTATTTAAATTAAAAGATGAGAAGTCTAGCTCTTCAAATATAGCTCATGTTTGGTACATTGCATCATTCTCGAACATTCATGCATCTTCTCCTGTCATCTTACGATTTTCATCATTAATCTGATTGTAAATACAAGTCCACTCATGTTACATTTATTATGAATAACTAGTACTAGTAATCTTTGTTGTGTAATTTTCCCTTATGCTTCTTCTCTCTCTAGGAGGATGCTTAAAGACGACGTTCCTCTTAGAGTTTAGGCTGGAGAACTCAGAAGCTGGATAGGGTGGGTTTACACAGCAAATTACCAAAACCAATTTAATACATTTTACAGCATGACAAAGATACTAAACTCTGAAAGACCATTCAGCTTGTAAGTAAAATTACTAAGTTTTAACTTATAAAGCTTTAAGTACCAGTGTTAATTGCCACAACTATTAATGAGGCATGGATATCAATTTCTCTTACAAAGCCTTGAAGATGTCAGATGTAACAACAAATACTTGTTATCTTCTGAGGTGGATTTCATCAGCTACATGAATTTGCTAACTATGGATGCTGGCTTCCTTACGAGCTGAGCATTCTCAAAAAGGCATTTACAGCAACTCAGGAAATCATTAAGAGATCAGATGCAATCCCTATAATTCAGAAGAAGCTAGGAAAAACTATCAAAGGCATCTCTCTATTCCCCTAACCACTAGAAATGTTGTCTATACAATCTGTATTTTCAATATATGCTCACAATGAACGTAAAGAAACAGACTTACAGACTCACAGAAAACACATCATTTCACTGTCCTTTTCAAAATTCAAATTCTCTCCAGTGAGACATGCTACAGGAAAAGGAGATCACTGTAAAAGTACATTTCTTCACCCCTAACAGATCCTGCTAATTAAGATGATAAAGCATGGGCCTTATAGATAACTTTGTGAGGAAAGTAAAACCCACTTGGTGATATTTCCTGACAAAACCTGATCATTGCTCGTTATTATAGTCAATGGACTGCCAGAAAAAGAGATGCCCTTAATTAATTGCAACTTTCACACTGAAAAGGTATCTAAGAGACAGAGCTCTGAGGCTATGCGGAAGATATCAACAGATTCTTGCTAATACAATTTATTGAGTTACAGTCCCTGATTTTTACGACTGCTTCCCCATGAAAACTCCCATCCTGTCCTGTGGAGTTTACTGAAGCAAATGAGTTCTTGCATGCCCAGGCATGGGCCCAGTTTGCATTTAAACTTAACACAGTGGTAAGATGATGATATTTGTTTATTTCTGCTTTGTATTATAGCAAAACAGAGTTGAACATTTTGGAAATTAGTTTCAATCTGAAGTCAAACAAGTTCAGAATCTGACAGGCGATTATTTTTAGGGAAAAAGGTAAACAAACAATCAGGAATGTATTGCGCTTTGTTACACAACTTTAAGGACATTAATTTGCAGTATAATATGCTACGCAAAATCTTCTCTGACTAAAACATTTTTTGCTCCCACTACTAGCTTATCTCCTGATGAACTGGCTATTTTGCATGGGCTACTTCTTTTGTAGGAGCAGAAATTTGTCAGATACAAAAATTCTTCCTGAAGAAGTGTTTAATAACCCAGCAATATTTCACGGAGTTAAAAATCAGAGCTGATTATATTCTGTATCAGCACAGTTGCACAGGCATGCGATGGATTCCAGAGGGCTAGTATATGAAGTAGAATCCTGACATTGTTCTAAATACTGACTTCTCCAAGCAGATATACTATATTTTGTATTTCACCCGTCACAGGAAAGAGTTAAGATACATAAAAATGGAGATAACTTTTTTTTTCTCATCAGTGTATTAGAAGATAGTATGAGAACAAATACCTAATTCATGTGACTGGCATTTCTCTGGGCTGAAATATACAACTTACTTTATGCTTTGTGTGAGGTTCATAAAAACAGATTTTTCTACCATTAGTAACACCAAGACTCTCTAAGCACAAAAGTATAAACGACTGGCCCAGGATACACTAAAAATAAGAGAGAATGGTCATTCTAACAGTGTTGAGCATGGCTAGTGCAGTCAGATTTCTACAAAAAAACCTGCCATGCCACTAAGCAGTCAGAAGCAAAATGTGCCATCTGTTGCTTCCACTTTTTCTCATTGTTTCCAAAAGCTAAGCGAAATCTAGCCAAAATGATGTATTGTCAAAACTTAAAAGAGTTTAAAAGCAACAAAATGAGTGCAGCCTGAGGCTGTGGAGTGTGCATGGAGAGGAAGGGTCAAATAATACATATTCAGGTTTGGGTAGTTTCCCAACAATAAACCAAGCCTGTTGTCACTTTGCCACGGGTGCATCAAGAGTACAGAATCTTCAGACATGTAAACAGAAGAAATAATGTAAAATAAACTTAACAGATTATAGTTTATTAGTTACAGTGATGATCTCTTCAAGTTTATACTTTGGTGTGCATTTTGGTGCAATGGTTACCACACACCCAGAGCACAAGTGCTTTCTTTTTCAACTATTGAAATTTGGAATGCCACCTTACAAAGCTTTGTTCAGAGGGATTCTTTCTTTAAAGACACTGTTTTTCTTACCATAGAAAAAATTCTGACCAGGCAAATTCTGTAAGAGTTATAATTCTGGTCTATTGCAGTTGGTGTCTGGTGTCAATATAAATGTACTGGATAAAATCTTAGAACCCTGTGTCTTTCCAAATAAAAATACAGAAAATAATACTGTTTGCTTTCTGCTTCCTTTTTCCTCAGCGGTGAAAATTACTTTTTCTTCAGATATTATTGGTCAAATTCTGAACTCAGCATGATTTCTAAGGTACTGATAAATATAATTCAGTCAAGTGGGATCCCACATAAGCAGCTCAGGTGGGTACTGCACTATAATTTTAGAAATTACTAAAATTGTGTGGGAGAAAATGTAAAATTAATGAGACTAGATCATTTGACACAAGATTAATTCCACGTAGCAAAGATTTATGGGACTACCTGCTGTTACATTTCAAAGAGGCGTTGCTCAGAATTTACAGAAATGCTATTGCTGGTAGACAATCACCTGTGGTTTCGGCACATCACAACGTACTTCTTAACTGACTCCATTACAGCCCAGGCACACATTCACATGAAGAAAGACTTGATTTCTGACAGATGTTTTGATAAAGCTTTTCACATGATAATGGTGAAAAAGTGTTTTCATCATTCTAGTTAAGGGAAGCATCTTGGTTTAGACACTGGGTTAGATAGTAGTTTGATTCATTCAAATGTCATTTTCTCTCCAAATCAATTTCAAGTCAGTGCAGCAATTAAACGCACTCCTTACATATTCTCTTTTTCCAGATAAATGTTATTTCTTCCTGTTAGAAAAGCAGCTCCTTTCAGCATCTTCAGAAGCAACCTGGGGAGAAAAATAATGCAACACATCTTTTCCTTCACACTTTGCTTAGGTATTTTAAGTGCGATGCTCAAGTGTTGCTTACAACTGTGAGATTTTTCTATGTGTAGTGCTCCGTATCACCACTGGCTGAACCTAGGACGGAGGCATAATTTAAATAGCAGTGGACCCAGAAAAAGAATGATTTCAAATTGATCCCTGAGGATCTGAGGATAGCTATACCCCGACTTGTAAAGAGATAATGGCAGCCTATGAAGGGGTTCAACCTGCTTCAGAAGTGATTGGCACTGAGGCACAGCTCCTCCTGGCACACGGTTACCAGTGCTGGGCTGGATGTTCAAAAACAAGGTCTCCTCTACACATCATGCAACCGATGCTACATGGAGTAAGTGGGCTGCACTAATTACACAACGAACTCAAATAGGAAATCCCAGTCATTCAGGAATTCTAAAAGTCATCATGGACTGGCCAGAGGGCAAAGATTTTGGAATGTCAGCAGAGGAGGAGGTGATGCATGCTGAAGAGGCCTCACTGTATAATAAACTGTCAGAAAGTGAAAAGCAGCATGCCTTGTTTACTGATGGGTCCTGCCATATTAAGGGAAAGCATCAGAGATGGAAGGCAGCTGTAAGGAGTCCTCGAAGCCAGGTTGCAGAAACTGATGAAGGAGAGGCTGAATCGAGTCAGTTTGCCAAGGTGAAAGCCATGCAGCTGGCCTTGGACATTGCTGAACGAGAAAAGTGACCAATACTTTATACTGACTCATGGATGGTGGCAAATGCCCTGTAGGGTGATTGTAGTAATGGAAGCAGAGCAACTGGCAACACAGAGGTAAACCCATCTGGGCTGCTGCACTGTGGTAAGAAATTGCTGCCCAGGTGCAGAACCTGGTGGTCAAGGTACACCTTGTAGACATTCATGTATCCAAAAGTCAGGCCACTGAGGAACACCAGAACAACCAACAAGTGAATAGAGCTGCTAAGACTGAAGTGGTGCAGATGGACTTAGATTGGCAACATAAGGGTGAATAATTTTTGGCCCGGTGGGCCCATGACACTTCAGGCCATCAGGGCAGAGATGCAACAGATGGGCTTGTGATAGAGGGGTGGGCTTAACAATAGACACTATTGCCCAGGTTATTCACAAGTGCGAAACATATGCTGCAATTAAGCGAGCAAAGCAATTACAGCCTCTTTGGTATGGAGGACAATGTCTGAAGTACAAATATGGGGAGGCCTGGCAGATTGATTATATCACACGCCCACCAACCCACCAAGGCAAGTGCCATGTGCTTACCATGGTGGAAGCAACAACTGGATGGCTGGAAACATGTGCTGTGCCCCATGCCACTGCCTGGAACACTATCCTGGGCCTTGAGAAACAAGTCTTGTAGCAACACGGCACCTCGGAGAGAACTGAGTCAGAAAATGGGACGCATTTCTGGAACTAACTTATAGACATTTGGGCCAAAGAGCATGGCATTGAGTGGGTATATCACATTCCCTACCGTGCACCAGCCTCTGGCAAAATCGAGCAGTAAAATGGGCTGCTAAAAACTACACTGAGAGCAATGGGTGGTAGGACAAACTTGGGATACACATTTACTAAAGGCCACCTGGTTGGTCAATACCAGAGGATCTGCCAACAGAGCTGGTCCAGCTCAGTCAGAACTTTTATATACTGTAGAAGGGGACAAAGCTCCTGTGGTGTACATAAAGAATTTGCTGGGGATGACAGTCTGGATTACTCCTGCTTCAAGTAAAGGCAAACCCACTCATGAGATTGCTTTTGCTTTTGCTCAGGGACCTGGATATACTTGGTGGGTAACGTGAGAAGACGGAGAAGTCTGATGTGTACCTCAAGGGGATTGATTTTAGGGTAAAACAGCCAATGAACTCAATTGCATGTTGTCGCCTGCTATGTAGCACTTTTATAGCCCACCAACTAGGTGCCTTCAGGTCACCAGCAACTGGACCTGACTTCCCTCAAACCATCATCCCAACAAAGAATGAACTTTGACAAAACCAGACTAGCTCAGCAGTGACCAAACAAGTTCCACGATGTCATCAGCAGGCAACAATCCAACACTGCACACAGCCTCTCCTGCTCTGAAAGACTTTTACAAGAGATGGAGCCCGACATCATGGACCAGATGAACTCAGCAGCTTTATAGGGATTGGTCCATCACTAAGGAATAATATCTCCCTCTTTGTGTGTGGGTGGATGTGTATATATACATGAAACAAGAGTGACTGTATATTGAAAAATGTGGGATCTGAGCATGATGCGAATGGTATGGAATAAGGAGTGGATACTGTCATGGGTTCAGCAGTAGCTGTCATCTTTCTCCTTCTTAGTAGCTGGTGCAGTGCTGTGGTTTTGACTTTTGGCCTGGGAATAGTGCTGATAACATCGATGTTTTTAGTTGTTGCTCGGTAATGTTTACTCTGACCATGGACTTTCTGAGCCTTGTGCTTCACTAGTAAGCCAGGAAGAATCAGAGATAGAACACTTGACCCAAACTAGCCAAAGAGGTATTCCATACCACAGCACATCATGCCCAATCTATAAACTGGGGGCAGTTACCTGGAAGGGCTAGGTCATTGTTCAGGGTATCAGTCAGCAGATTTTGAGCAGTTGCATTCTCTTCCCTTGCTATTTCCCTTGTCATTATTATCATTGGTAGTAGCAGTAGTGATTTGTGTTATACCTTAGTTACTGGACTGTTCTTATCTCAACCCGTGGGAGCTACATTCTTTCAATTCTCTTCCCCTATCCCTCCAAGACCTGGGGGAGGAAGGGAGGATAGTGAGCAAGTGGCTGCATGGTTTTGAGTTACTGGCTGGGCTTAAACCATGACAATCTCATTTGCTGCCTATTTGAACATTCAACTGATGATTCAGACATTCATCTGAACATCCTTCAGGAGGCAGAAAATCACAAGTAGGCACAGTTGTATAAAAGCATCAGTCAGAGATGCTTGCAAAGGTGGGTCATTGCCCGTCACACTTGTAGCAGCATACAGTGGCACAGAAGTAATGGTGCTTTAAGTCATTTTGAGCATTACAGCTAATGGGATTTGTCATAATACATTTCATCAGAAATTTCAGAATGTGATGCTTCTGCATTGACTGCATTTTAACCACTAAGGCCAAATGTCAGCTCTTCATCTGCAACCAAAACACTGACTAAACCACCACTGGTAAGCCAGTTTCAACCAGCTGATCATAGGGAGCAAATTTCAGCGTTTATTGGATATAATCCCACTAGTTATTTTTAGCCATTCATTCCAGACTCACTATGCTGCAAATTCTGAAGTGTGTGTTTGTTATTTTCAATGGACTGAAGACATATGTTAGCGCATTTGGTTTGTGTGGCAAGTATTGGTAGTGCAGGGGGTTACAAGAATGGCTTCTTTGTGAAGCTGCCAGCAGGTTCCCTATGTCTGCTGTAGCCAGTGCCATTTGATTCTAAGACAGACCTGCCACTAGCCAAGGCTTAACCCATCAGCTATGGTGGTAGCGTCTCTGGGATAATAGATTCAAGGGGCAGAAAAGCCCTACTATGGAACAGTGCTCAGGAGAGGGTGAGTATATGTGAGAAAAAGAGCACTGCATACACCAAGGTCAGCACAGAAGGAGGGCAAGAAGTGCTCCAGGTACCAGAGCAGATTCCCCTGCAGCCTGTGGTGGCAGGCTCCTGGGGCACTGTGCAAGAGAAGCCCATGCTGGAGCAGATTTGCTGGCAGGACTTTGTGACCCCTCAGATTCCCCCACTGGAGCAGTCTGCTCATGAAGGGCTGAACTCTATGGAAGGGACCCACACTTGCACATTTCATGAAGAACTGCAGACTGTGGGAAGGAGTCATGTTGGAGAAGTTCAGGTTGGAGAAGTTCATGGATGACTGTTTCTTGTGTCAGGGAAAGAATGTGAGAAGTCTTCCCCCTTAGAAAGAAGGAACAGGAGAGACAATGTGTGATGAACTGACTACAACCACCATTCCCCACCTTCCTGCACCACTGAGAGGGGAGGAAGTAGAGAAAATTAGGAGACAAGTTAAGCCCAGGAAGAAGGGAGGGATGGTGTTTTTAATTTTGCTTTAATTGTTATCATCCTACTCCAGTTTGATTGGTAATAAACTAATTTCTCCCAGTTAAGCCTGTTTTTCCATGGTGATAATGGGTGAATAACCTCTTCCTGTGCTTACCTCAACCCACAAGCCTTTTGTTATATTTTCTCTCATGTTCAGTTGGATAGGGGAAGTGATAGAGAAGCTTTGGTGGGCACCTACTGTCCATCCAGGATCAACCCACCACAGTAAGCCAAATATTCACAGATGTACTAATTCATTACATTTTTTAAATCACTGGATTTCTTCATGACTTACTCATTTTATTTCTTGTTAATTTTGGTTATTCATTTAATAATATATATTTTTACTATACTGAAAGAATGCAAGAGTTTTTTTATGGATTACTTGCTTTATCAGGCATTGTAGCACTTACCTCTGTGAAGAAAAACTGTGATGAGCAAATAAAAATACTCACATCACTGAGCCTAAAGTTTTATACCTCTCACAGAGTTCTGAAATAATTTTTGGTGTACAGTGCAAAGCATTTACAATGAAGTGAGAGATTTTAAAAATACAGTCTAAAGTGCTATAAAATAGGTCTCCTTTATTAAACAACATAAAGGACCTGAAATACAAAATAATTTTGAGAGCTCAGACTCCTGTTCTAAAAGAGGCATGACACCATGAGGAAAGAGGGAATGCCTGAAACCTAGCAACACATAATCTCTCCTATAGAACAGGTAAAGGAACAGTGATTTTCACTTCCATGTGACCCAATTTATATGCTGTATGAGGCTCGCACCACTACTTAAGCACTACCAAAACATAACAGTAGTTTTATTACAAATTATATCTCTCTGGCAGCACTATTAAAGGAAATAAGAGGTGGTGGAATAATAGATACTTCTCAATCATATATCCATTTTTACTTGCTAAAATCAGCAATTCTTTTCAAAATAATTTGCAAAGATTTTTTGTTTCATTTTCAGATTGTGTTAACTGAGCGTCATTTCCTTTGTTTTGCAAGAAAATCATTGAAGGACAAATTCTTGTTTCCATCTTGCTCCCATCACATGCATTAATACAGGTAAAATTCAATTCCTTTGTAGCTCAGAATTTGTTAATCATTGAAAAACACTTAAAACATCTGCATCACCAAACTGTTTAATTGGAAGTTGACAATCCAATTGAGCAAGGAATTTTCCACTAATAGTTTCTACCTGCAATAACTGATTAACATCTTTGGGAAATCTATGCAATAAAGTTAACCATTCTAAAAAAATGAAACTGTTATGTGCCTGATATCTGAGACATAATTAACCTATCTTAGTGTACAGTGCACAATTACCTCTATTTTTTCAATTACAGTGTCTCCTTTAATCTATTTTCTCTAACACTAAGATATGTTGTCTGTTCTTTAGTTGCTTTAAACCAATTGATTTAGTAAATCCATGTTTTCATATGACTATCTAAAATTCTTCTAGGAAATATTGGGTTTTGGCACCATAAAAATCATGTATTCTTAAGATTAAGCAAATATTACAAAATAGCTTAAGTGCAACTGTAGCTTTAATGATCCACTTGAGCAGGAGCGCAAGAACTGTCACATCTAAATTATTTTCTAAGATATACAGATTTTCATTTAAGAAAACTTGTTTCTTCTATCCCAAGTTTAAAAACATATGTTGGTTAGATATCAGAATTTTATGAGCACAGAAAGTAGGAAAAAAAAAAGTATAAGAAGAAAGAAACTGCTAAGGTAGAAGAGGTGCTTTAGATGAAGGAATAGAACATAGATGTCTAACAGTACCCTTGGGTTTTTTTAGTTATGCAATGACAGATGAAGGCATATTCAAGGTAGGGTTGGACAGAGCTCTGCCCTAACTATTTTATGATTCTATGATGACCTAGTTGAAGATGTCCCTGCTTATTGGCCAAGGGTTAGCCTAGATGACTTTTAATGGTCCCTTCCAACCCATTTTATAATTCTGTGATTCTATATAAAATTGTATGATTAATACACAATAATGTGGACCAACCCTGCTGCAAATCTGATAAAGAAGAAGGTTATTACCTTACCCAGGTAGGAAATGAAAGTCAGTATTTTAGGTTAGTCAATATTTTAGGCTACCCAAAGAAGTGGTTAATGCTCCACCCCTGGCAGTGTCCAAAGACAGGTTGGACGGAGCCCTGGGTGACATTGTCTAGAGTGAAAGGTTCCTGCCCATGGCAGGAGGGTTGGACCCTAACTGTTCTATGAGTCTATGATTTTCTCCTCTTTGATGCTTTCTACTCTTGTATTTTTGGTTTTTTCTTTTGTAATTGGTAATTTTTAAAAGATCAGAGATCAAGCAATTAAAACTATTTAAATAAGTCTTGTGGGTCAGGTTCCCTGTTAATATTTAATGGTTTTCCTAAACCTTTTTTTCTGTGATGCTCTAGGCCATTTGTGAGCCCATCATTAGTGAACTTCCTGAGTGATAACCATAAAGTATTCTTCTCCATCTTGAGACTTATATTGATAGCAGCCTTCCAGTATCTGAAGGGGGCCTATAATAATGCTGGGGAGGGACTCTTCATGAGGGACTCTATAGAGAGGACAAGGGGTAATGGGTTCAAACTTAAACAGGGGAAGTTTAGATTGGATCTGAGGAAGAAATTCTTTACTGT
>JASSUY010031206.1:111354-132729 GCA_032466535.1 Forpus xanthops | reverse complement strand
AAAATCCAAAACACAGTGCTCACCAGCTACTGCTTAAAGAAAAAATAACTGCTGCTGCTGAACCCATGACAGCAGTTTTAGGGCTCATGTATTTATTGGGCCAAGGAAAGGAATTATTTTTAACATGGACCTTTTCTCTGATGTCTGAGGTCTTATACGAAGTAATTAACTAAACATTTCAGGGTCCTTTTCTTGCCCTGAGACCAAGAGGCACATCCATGCTATTGAACTCTCTGAGCCTTCAAAACAGGGTGGGCACATCTTGCACTTGCGGGGAATGGGATGAGACTGGGGGCTTCAGACAGCAGTGCAGCTCTGCCATAGCTGCAATCATGCAGTGTGCTCTCACAAACCAAGAAGGACAGGATGTAAAAATGCCTTATGTCAATATATTGTAAACATTTAATATTGTCACTCTTCTCGCATGGGAAAGCATCTCTGACTCCAGGAGTGTAGGACAGTCTGAGAGAGCTGCTGCCTCTGCAAAGCCTTAGTCTGCCACAGCATCCTGTCCCAGAGAACTGAGAGCCTTATTCCCAGACAGACCTCTGAAGAAGGCTGAAGTCTTCAGGACAGGACCCAGTAATTCATTACTATGGCTCCAGGGAGATCTTATAGCAGCCTTCAACTACTTAAAGGGTGTCTACAAGAAATCTGGAGTGGGTCTTTTACAGGGGCATGTGGTGATAGAATGTGAAGGAATGGCTTTAAACTGACAGAGAGGAGAGTTGGATTAGATATTACAAAGAAGTTCTTCCCTGTGAGGGTGGTGAGGTGCTGGCACAGGTTGCCCAAAGAAGTTGTGGCTGCCCCATCCCTAGCATTGCTCAAGGCCAGGTTGGACAGGGCTTGGAACAACCCGGTCTAGTGGAAGGTGTCCCTGCCCATGGTAGGGAGCTGGAACTGGATGAGTTTTAAGGTCCCTTCCAACCCAAACTGTTCTGTGATTCCATGATTCTGTAAATTTCTTCATAACACAGACTGCTTATTTGTGCATTGCACTCCCTAAGAATCCCAGCATTAAAAAACATCACCCTCAAGCAGACTTTGTGTTTGAGCTACTGCCCTTGGGCTTTGCAATCTGCCCCACTCCCCCTCCTTTGGCTTCAGCCACCCTGGTGAAAGATAGTTTAGGATGCCAGACTTCAAATGAAAAATAGTGTTTGCCTGGGAAGCTCCAGACTGAGGTCAGCTGTCCATGAAGGGAGATGGATGTAAGGAAGGGGTATTCCGTGCTTTTAAGAATATCAAGGACAAGTCCTCAGGAGGCAAAGCCATGTTTGAAATCCCTGCTGTTACACCTATCAAAGGCAGAGAGCTTCCAGGTGATTGCCACAGCACCGTTCTCACCATTACCATTTAAATAACACAAAGCAAACCAAGGTAT
Organism: Forpus xanthops; assembly: GCA_032466535.1. Classification (NCBI taxonomy): domain Eukaryota; kingdom Metazoa; phylum Chordata; class Aves; order Psittaciformes; family Psittacidae; genus Forpus; species Forpus xanthops. Next base: position 131,342 of record JASSUY010031206.1, on the reverse strand, counting down.
AGTAGTAACAAAGCTTTTCTTCATGGACCACGTTACTCTCAATCAAGGTCTTTTAACAGCATGTTCCCTTATAATATTACTGCACCATAATGGTGTCTTCAAAGCCCAGCAATGCCATTGAAGAGCCAGTGATACTAAATAACGTATTTTGCTTCACAGTGGTGAAAACTGCAGTGCTTTCACCCATTCTACTGAATAATGGAAGTGTTTCTGCAAGCTTGCCATGGTAATTTAAAATCAATTTTACTTTCGCATCCCATTATAACTTTTGCTACAGGAAATTAACACTTTAGTAAATCATATAATGTCTGCAAAAACAACAAAGCATATTAAATGTACTGCAAGGTTTGGTTGGTTTGCAATGAAAAAAAACCCCAATGGATAAAACGCAGTGGATATATGTATTATAATTTAACTACTTTTGTAGCACACCAGCTATGAGAAACGTAAGGAGAGTAGGTGAATCTGGAACAGACCATGACATCTGTTCAGTAATGGAGAGGAACATGCCCAGCCACTTAAAAACAAAAGGCATCCTTAGAGGTATCCTCTTGGATTGTAGAAAACAACGTGACTGTACAACTGGGATTTCTTACATCTCAGTTATCACTTTTAATAGCTTTCATTTAGCGTTATGTAGGAACAGGATGACTACATCCATGCGGACCTCAGCAGCATGTAGGAATGTAGAAAATGACAGAAGCCTAGAAGTCCACACTTAAGTTGTTAATGTGGTCCTGGAACAGCTTTGCACCAAGAAAATTAGCCTTTTCTCAGACAATTCCCAGGCATGGTTGAGTCATTAGCTGAAGCCAGGGACCATTTACAATAAAACATCTGGGGTGCTGCAACATCATTTTGATTGTTGGCAGATTTGATTGGGCAAATGTGAACAGACAACATAGGCCAGCCTCAAGGTGAGAGAAAAGCCACTGATTACTTCTCCGGTTTTAAAAGTAGCCACAAAATCCGGGCTTCAAGTCCCAGGTTACCTATTTTTCACCTGGAATACAACAGAGAGGGCTCCTTTTTATAAGGTGTGAGGTTTATTATATGGAAATTCCATGTATGGGTCTTGAAGACCTTTCTCCATAAACCAAAGAAAGCACATAGTGGATAAAAAAGTATCTTCAGGTTGAAAATTAAATTCTCTTTCAATCTTCTGGGTGCTTATACGATAAGGTGATCAGAGACTGTAGTGACAGACAATACTGTGCCAATTACATAGATGTAAAACTCCACTAAAATCATTATGGCACTTTTTTCTACTAAGTGGAGATCTAGTGAAGCAATGCACATAACTTTCTTTTTGTTCACTGAAGAACCACAGAAGAAACTGCAAGAGCAGTGATGCTGGAGGCAGCCAGTGAGAGCAGATCCTCATGCGGTAGCCTGTAGTGGGTGAGGGCTGGAGTTCAGATCCTTGCCCAAAAATCATACCAATGCGGCAAGGGTGGACTTAGGACTGGAGAAAACATGAGCAGCTTGTCCCCAAAAGAGGTCGTGTCCAGCCTGCACATGTGGGTCAGGTAATGGGGCTCTGGGAGGACAGATGCCATCTGCTCATATGTGCCTTTTGGAGGAGCCCGAATGGCCAAAGCACCACCTTGCTGTGCGGTTGCTGGTTGTCAGCCCCATAACCAGTACTGTGGAGGTGATAAATAAAACTCACTTCCAACTAGTTGCCCTGCAAAACCACATTGGATATGATTTGAAGCCAGGTCTTCTGTCAGCTGTCAGCTGGCTTCACCAACTGATTATAAGGTGCAATGGAGGACCCTATTCACCTTCCTGCATTTGAGAAATGATGCTCAAACCCTCTGGTGAGAATTGCATTGCTGGTGTGAAAGTCAGAGCTGTATCTGCCATGGCAAATGAACTGCTCCACCACTTTGGACTTATGGGGCTTGTTTTCTGCCTGTTTTCCCACTGGTGAGCAGATGTATCAGTTACCTTCAGCCCTTTCTCTGACTATCACTTCAATAAAAAGCATGTTAAAAAGGAAAAAAAAGAAATTCACCCGTCTCTGAGGTCTCCCATTTAAATTACTACAGCCATTCAAAAGCGATGTGTTTCACGCTGTCCAAATCTCCAGATTATCCAGCCCAGCTCTTTATATGCACAAGATATAAATAAATAAAAGAAGGCATTAGGCTGGGCCTTCATCTCCTCCCCTGATGATGCCTGCTTTCAGCCCTTGCTGTCAGCAGTCCCCTCCTACTATCAGAGGAATCAAAGGTGAAACCGTCTCCAACATGACAAATAACAAAAGCACCGGCTTCTCGCTCCTGAGCCGCGAGTCATTAGGAAGTTCCTGTCTTTCTCCCAGTTGTACATTAATGAGCGGAGGGAGAACTGAGGATGGCTTTGCTCTGTGTTTGAGAGGCAGCTCGGGAGATGAAACCTACCATCCAGTGCCTTTCACAGGAAAATCACTCCCCTCCCAGGCTCCGAAATAACCTCATCAAATCTGCTATGCGCAGGCAGGCATAGCCTGATCCAAACGATGGAGGAGAGTAGAGCCCAGTTGCAGAAAGCCCCTCTGATCAGCCCCTCATTTCCTCAGGGGTGTGTGAATTTTACATGCGAGATAACTTTGGGATTAACACCAGTTTGCACGATTGGTGAATGGACAAGCTAGGGTGGACATTTAGCATGGACTTAATACGAACCTCCTCAATGGTATGGAGAGCCTGGACAGAACTAAAATCTGTTTCGCCTTCCCCGCCTTGGTGGCATTTGTAAAACAGGGGCAAGTAGGTAAAGTTGCGACAGATGGGCAGAAAGTCTAAGTCTACACTGGCAAAACTTTCTTCCACCTTTTAGTCTCCCTCTTCACCATGCATGCCAGGGTATAGGAGAAGCACTCAGCTACTTCAGAAGATGGTACATGGAGCTAGAAGTCCACTTTGGATCCAAAAATAAAAACCTTCCCATGAAAGTTTTCCCAACAGTGGTGCTTTGCCACCTAAAACATTTACCTTTGACAAACAGGCATCTTCCTTCGGGGGACAGTAAGCAGCCTCACTATGAAACGCTTTGTTTGTGTTCATGAGTATTTTGCCCAGACACAGACATGCAGGGACCCCCTCCCCTGCCACTCATGCAGGGCCACACAACTACGATGTTGCATGGGCAGGCACGCGGAGAAGTACAGTAAGAAAAGAACCTTTCCTGCCCCATCCTCTATCATCCCAAATCAGTGAGAGGCTGGCTGCATCTAGAGTGCCACGTCCAAGACAACCACAGCTGACAGTGCCCTCAAGGGACACTGTCAAAGAGTTTTAGGCTCATTGTTCGGCGAGGGAAAAGATTTCGTGACTGACTTCATGGGAAAGAGTCCCATTATAGACATGCTGGGAGTGCAACCTGCAGCCGGCATGGCTTAACCCCTGGTTCCTGCAACTCAACACTGCTGCAGGTTGGTACTACCATCCTTAAGGTAAGGGTTGTGTCAAAGAGGCAAGAGGAGAGGTTGGGTGAGGAGTCAGGCAAGGATGAGGAAGCCTGTTTGGAAAGCTCTTATTAGGCAGATGGTGGCAATGCAGCCCTGGTGTATTGGGATGGGGCAATGCCCTTGGCTTATCCTTGGCTTCTCGTGGACTAGGTACTGCAGGACTCCAGCTTGACATGAGACATTGGCAGCACCTTGGGGTTTGTGGCAAGCGGATGTACACTGTGTAATCAGGGCATCAGGTTATTTGTGTCTCTAACATCGGATGTCTGATGTCAACCAGGGCCAAGGGAGGGCAAGGGGCAACTGCAGAGGGTGACTCATCTCACGACACCAGCCTCCTGCACTGAGTCATTCTCCAGAGGAACCTCTCTCTCAGATGGAGAGATGAGGATGAGGTGGTACACAAAACTCTTGGGCAGAGGAGCAGTGCAATGGCTGTCAGTGCTTCCAGTGGCTGCAGGGGATGTGGCTCCTTCCAGGTGGCATTCAGGGACCCATGACCCCCACATTCATCTGCACTGTAAGACTGACTGCCCTCTATATTCAACAGGAAAACAAAGTTGTGGCTTTTCATAATGAGAGCCATCTGATGTGTTTCAGGGGTCTGTTTTAGGCTGAAATGAATTATGAGTTTAATTATATATTATATAACTCATTTGGAAATATCTCTATTGCCAAAGCACCGAGTCAGATGAGGTATATACCATCCTGTCCAGCCATTCTTCTATTTAGAAATCATCTATATATTCACCCACATCTGCTTTCTGACACTAGACTGTTGTCCTAGTTTCATCTTTCCCAGGATTTTGCCCACAAGTCTTTTTATGTAATGAATGTGGAATGAATTTTTAAGCAGTTTTGATTTTTTTTTGTTTTTAAATTTATGAGTATCACACAGGACAATGCATCCCAAGGAAAAACGTGCAATGAATAAATAAACCACATACACATATACAAACCCTTATACGTATCCTTAAACATAGATATAGGTTCAGATATATATGTACAAACATACATCCATACATATCTATGGCTTATTTATTCATTATAGGCTTATATGTGTATATATATATGCATACATAGGCATATACAGCACTTATAAATTAACAGATAAAAAACTGATTAATGATCTATATAATTATATCTATAAACAACATGTGTTTCTATATATCATACATATGACCATATACGTGGCTTATTTATTCATTTATATATCTATACAGACAAACTCCTGCTAGTGGAGCAGGTCAAATGAGGAACGGCTGTCTGGTGTAAATATGGGAAATCAGCTTTGAGGTCAAGCTGGGACAAATAGATGAGTATTTTGAAGATTTTGTGTAAAAGACCTTTGGAATGATCTGGAAGCTCTTTACAGAAACAGAGGAAATGTCACTTCTTGCCAAATTGTTCTTCCAAGTTTTATTTCACTTTTTTTACTTCATATTCAGCATATGCCATCCTTCGTGCTCATGGGATAACCCATTACCATGTAATGTATTATCATGGCAAAACAGAAATGAAATAAAATGAAATAATATGCAATAATAAATATAAAATAAAATAAAAATAAAATAAAATAAAATCAGCTGTAACTTCATACAGATTGGCTCACTGTCTTCAGAAAAGCAAAGAGTTTCTCACTGGTAATCCAAGGAAGCAACTAAGTCTTGGGACCCCTTGTTGCAGCTAAGGATAAAGGGAAAAGATGTGATATTGGCTTCCTGCTCCACATGGAAGCATCAAGAGACCATGGCCAAGCTCTTGCTGTCCTTCTGCCACCCCCACACTCTCTGAGGCGCTACATGACATCGATTACTCCCCTGCCTTTCTTTGGTTTCCCTCTTGAGCTGCAGACAACAGGTCTGGACAAAGTCTCCCCAGAGCTGCTGCAGCAACACCGGCAGCAGAGATCATATCACTGCCCCTGGCTGCTCAGGAGAGATGGAGGAACCTCTCTGGCCATGGCTGTGTGACAGGGGCTGGTGCTTAGCCTGCCTCATCCCCTTCACTGCAACTCCATCTCCCGGTCTTTGTTCTGGGATGTGTTTCCACACTCATTTGATCTACAAATGAGTGTGGAAATGACTCATTTGATTATACACATACGCACATGTATCCCAGCCCGATGTATATATAAAGGAACCTCTTCCATATTAATTCATGAAGAAAGTCTAAGCTCAGACACTGATCTGGCAAACTCAGTGGTTGCAGAAAAGCTCTGCTTGTGTAACCCCTGCCATGGGATTTGGTTCAGCTTTTCATAATCTCAGGAGTAGATGGTCAGAAGGGCTAATTTATTAATGCCTTGTAAGACAACTTACTGATGTCTGGTAAGAGGGGAAAGCAGAGATGGAACACAGCCCTGGATTGAGTGCAAGCCAGGGGAAAGCAGAACAGCTCGTCACTGTATGTGTATGTGTGGTGCTTAGGAACATGGTTTAGTGATGGACTTGGCAGTGTAAGGTTAACAGTTGGACTCAAATCATCTTAAAGGTCTTTTCCAATCTAAACGGTTCTATGATTCTATATTTCTACGATTCCATGGCAAAGGAATGCCATACAGGAGTCAGGGGATGATGCTATGAGAAGAGGTGAGCATCTAGCTGTGGAGGAAAGAAAAACAGACAGGCTGTATCACAGCCCTCTGCCTCTTGGAAAATCACTAAAGCAAGCAATAGTAATTGGAGAGCTACTTGTAAGCTGGGCTTTTTCTCCCCTATTATAAGCTTTGCCTGTAGCATTGAAGGAGTGGCTTGTGATAAATATATATATATTAAAAATATCTGCTCTGACAAGCGTGAAGCTTGAAAGCAGAGAAGGGGAGAAGATAAAGTGGGTAGGAATAATAAATCAAAATGTTTTGCTGCTTCTAATTAAATCCACCAACATATTTGCAAGAAAACCATTCCAGGTCAATGGGAAGAGAGTGGGACAAGAAGATGCCACTGCCTGATGGATGAAGTGACCAACTGCTCCCTCTGTAAGACTGAGACTCATGCAGGAATATGGCGGCCTCAGTGGCTTTACACTGTGTTTGCAGCTTCAGATAAACCTCCAAACATCTGTGCCAGGCAGAGAAAACGTGAGAAGGCAATCACAGCTAGGCAGAGTGGAGAGGGGGAAAAGCAGTGCAGGCTGTAAAGGGAAGGCTGGAAACCTTCTCACTGCACCATGTCCTCGCATCCTCTCCAGCCAGACAGCTACAATGTGCTTCTGCCAGTCCTGCACCATGGCTTGTGCAACCAGCACAGCCTGGGAATGGGTCAGTAGAGCAAAATCAGATAAAAGGGAGGGCTGAGAAAGGAAGAAACAAACAAGAAACCATGCTACTGCTTCACTGTCTGGGATGCTGCGTGTTTGTGGTCCCCACTGATCTCCAAAAGGACAGAACTAGAAGAGGTTTGGTGAAAGGTGGTGAAGTTGATCAGAGGGATGAAGCAGTTCCTATATGAAAATATTTCATAGAGACCCAGAATCTTCAGTCCAGAAAAGACACAACTGATGTGATACAAGATATGCAGCTGTAAAATCATGAGTGGCCTGCAATGAAAGATTTGCCTAGCAAGATCTTGGAGCACCATATGAAATGGTTTGGTGACAGTTCAAACCTAGCAAAAGGAATGTTCTGTTTTCTTCTATGGAGCATAGTTAAATCAGAAGACTCTTTCTCATGCTGCTAAGCATTTAGGAAAAAGCCACACAGACCAATAATTCAACAACTGAAGAATATTCTGCTATTAAATTGACAGCACCATACCTAGCTCAGGACGGCCCTTCAGGAGCATTCGGGGACACAGAACTTATTCTTGCCTTGTTCTTACACTATCTTGTTGTTGTTCAACCTGCACTTGGTAGACTTTAAAGCTGGCTGGCCCAGAACAACTGTTCTTTTTCTCAATGCCAAACTTGGTTCTTTTCAAATTTCTCAGCAAATTCCACCCAAAAGTTGAGTTAGCATCTGCAGGGCAGGTTCTGCTGAGCCCACTGCTTGTGGCTGCAGCAAAGGTACCCAAAACTCTTGCACAGGGATGACTTTGACCACGCTTTTCTAGGGCTCCCTCAAAAGCTTCCCCAGTTGAAGCACCCGAAGACCCAGAGTCGCTCAGGGAGAAGCTGTGTGGGCTGAACTGTGATTTTTCCACATTCTGTCTTTTACTTGCAAATGTCATCACACATTGCTTGCTGGGGCCACATAATGGGAGGAAGATCGCCGGGAGCATCAAAGTCATGAAGTTCAACAAGGCCAAGTGCAAGGTCCTGCATCTGGGTCAGGGCAATCTCAAGTACAAACACAGGCTTGGGAGACTGAATGGAGAGCAGCCCTGAGGAGAAGGACTTGGGGGTGCCGGTCAGTGAAAAGCTCAGTATGAACCATCAGTGAGTGCACTTGAGCACAGAAACCAACTGTGTTCTGGGTTACATCACCAGCAGCATGACCAGCAGGTTGAGGGAGGGGATTCTCCCCCTCTGTTCCACTCTAGTGAGACCCCCCCCTGCAGTCCCGCATCCAGCTTTGGGACCCCAATCCCAAGAGCTGTTTGAGCGAGTTTGGAGCTGTTGGAGCGAGTCCAGAGGAGGCCACAAAGATGCTCTGAGGGCTGGAGCATCTCTGCTATGGAGACAGGCTGAGAGAGATGGGTTTGTTCAGCCTGGAGAAGAGAAGGCGCTGGGGGAGACCTTAGAGTAGATTCCAGTGCCTAAAGGGGCTGACAAGAAAGCTGGAGAGGACCTTTCCAAAGGGCATGTAGGAATATGGCATGTAGGAAGGTGGAATGGCTTTAAGCTGACAGAGGGGAGATTTAGATGAGCTGAGGAAGAAACTGCTCTCTGTGAGGGTGGTGAGGGTCTGGCACAGGGTGACCAGAGAAGTGTGGCTGCCACATCCCTGGCAGTGTTCAAGGCCAGGTTGGATGGGGCTTGGAGCAACCTGATCTAGTGGAAGGTGTCCCTGCCCATGGCAGGGGGCTGGAACTGGATGAGCTTTAATGTCCCTTCCAACCCAAACTGTTCTATGATTCTATGAAAGCCATCTACTATGGTGTCTTCAGCATGGACCGCTGTAGCTGGTCCAAAATCTTATAAACAACCTGTTACTCTTTCCACTTGCTGGATCTTTTCTCTCTGTCTTGCAGGCTGGGTACTGAATGGATTATGGGATCTTTATCAGAGGCTAATGTTTCCTAACAACCATATTGATTGTGAGTAGAAATCTGCTGATCTGTCAGATGAAAAGTAGGAGGTAAAAGAGCAAACCCTGGAAAACCACACTGAGGTTACTGTTATCTTGAGTCACCAGGCAAAATAAATACTGCAAAATTTCCACAGGTTGGTTGAAGTGCTGTGTTAGTGCTAAATATCGCTGTGAAGTGGTCAAAGTGAAAGTGACAAACACTTAATAAATGACTGTGTTTCTTTTTTTTCACAGATGCTCAGAGGTGGTGTAGCAGGACAGTAATGAGCTTCTGGAGTGACTACTTGAGGTAGGGAATTTCACTTGAGAACTTCGTCAGATCCCTATAAAGGGTTTTGGCTTCCAAACTACCTGGTAGAAAGCTACCCAGGTTTGACTTATCCGTGCAAATAATGGTGACGAAAATAAAATCCCTGTTGGTGATTTGTCCCCATTACTACCTACCCACACTGCTCAATGATGTGAAACTTGTTTCAAGTTGGAATTTGACTGACATCACTTTCCAAACATGGGAGCTCACTTGGTGATTTTACCTCCTACAGCAGATACTGCCTTTGTGAGTGTGAGTAACTAATGGCGCTCATTCAAGAAGTGGCTGTGCTTATAGAAATCAAAAGTTCACCCACTGGGGCTATTCTGACTCAGGAGACAGGAGCCATGGGAACCATTGTTAGCATTTCACAGTAGAGTGGGTTGATATTTTTTAATCAACATTTGCATGCTTTAACATCTCTTCCATTTTATTTTTATCCAGCTCCTTCCTCCTCGTATTTTCAGAGGACAAAAGGAAAGAAAGAGAACTTTCTAATTAAACTTTTGAAGAAAACTATAGCTTAAAGCTGTTCTTTATATTGCAAGAGATAAATCACTGCAAACATTTCAAAGAGTGCAGACAGGTATGATGTGCTCCTGCTCCTAGGCCACCCAGCCTTTGCTGTCTCAGTCTTTGTGTCTCCAGAAGCAACTTCCAGGATGGGCATTTTGGAGCTGACTGAAAGCTCATGGGTAAAATGCTGGCCTTGGCATGGCTCTTCATGCAAGCAGCTGGAACAAAAGCCATGGTCCACCTCTAAGCACAACCCCATGTTGTAGCCAAAGAGGAAATAAAAGGAAAAATAGGGAGCCTGAAATAATCCCCTCAGGGGAAGGTCTGAAAGCAGAGCACTGGTGTGGGGCTGGAGCTGGGCTACATTAAACTACACCATGAGCCATTGCCAACAAGAAGGAAGGTCTGATGGACCCAACATTGCAGAAACTTGCCCTGTTGGTTGGCTCCAAAACACCCTCCAGCTATACACTTGCAAGGAGGCATCACCCTGAGTAGCTTATACTGCACCCCTTGAGAAAGATAGCTTTGAGGATGCCATGTACCCTCTTGATGCTGGTCCAGAAGGGCTTGGGGCTCCTACAGATCCTATATCCAAACTACAATCCCCATATGGAAGTCTCTGGGTATCTCAAGGGATGCTAGGCACCTGTACTTAGGCAAAATGCTGAATCTGAAAAAGCAGTCAGTGATGAATAGTGCAACAAGCTGAACGAAACCTTAGATGACTAAAATACAAGTGTCCACTTTTGAAATAGCTGCCCTAGGTCCTTTCTGTAATCAACTGATAAAAATGCATCTGTGCTACTTTAGACATGTTTCCTTCTGTTAACCATAAAGAGGATCGAGGTAACAGCTCAAAAAGAAGTGTCTACAACTGTGGAGTTTTTTTCTGGTTTGATGGCTCCCACTATTTATATTGTCTGATATTTTCCCAAAGGTAGATAGCCCTCTGCTCTGTTCATGCTGTTTATCCAAGAACCCCACTTGCTGTATGTTGTAGCCATCACTGCCTATAGATCAAAACCATGAATGCCCTGAATTTTTTTTTTAAACACCCTTAAAAATGAAGCCTCGTTCTTGTTCGTAGTGGAAGGGATGAGTTATTTCACCAGATGAAAAGGCATCAGCTGTAATAATACCTCACTCTTTATTCACACCTCCCACTACAGTGTCACTGTGGAGCTCCTACTGCTTCTGCTCTGCTGTCAAAGATGGGCCAACTCTGCATGGGCTGAATCAACACTACCCCAGAGCTGGGTAGAGAACTATAAAGACCTCAATGAGTGGCTTTTTCAAGATAAAACAAAGGGGAAAAAAAGCCCTCTGCTCTAGACTAATGGACTAATGATAAAGACTTCCTCAAACCCTCCTCAGTTGGCTCATTAAACACTGCTGAACACAATGAACTGACAAAACACTTCCTCAAGGGCGCCAGCAAGGGTCTTACCATGCTGCCATGGACTTAGGAGCAGCATTTTGGTCATCAGACCAAATTCTCCTGAGCAGTTTGGCAGCAGTAGCATAGACAGCAGTGCGGCTCATAGGCAAGACAGGGAAGAATGCTCCCCCTCAACATCCTGGCAAAGAAGATCCTTGGATCTAATGGTTCATATTGTGGCCTGCTCCCCCTTGCACAGGAGCATTTGCCTGTCAGATTAATAATGCAGTCAATGCGGCTTGTCACCATGCATAAGGTGAGCTGTGATAAGCCCAGCATTCGATAAAGCTGTCTTCAACACTGACAGCTAGTGTAATTTCCCAGACTGTCGGCAGCAAAGGAATAGGAAGACATTTAATGGGACTTTTCCAAAGTACTTATTTCTTGGGCTTGCTGATCCTGCCACCAATGGGGGAAAGCAGGCAGGTGAAAACAGATCACTAACAGGGCACAGTGTGTGTGCAACAGCAGCCTGAAATCCCCACAACAAAATCCTCCCATCTGTCTTTGCTCAGACACCAGGTTTGGTTGATAAGGGTAACTGTAAAGGACTTCTGTCATGTATTTGGCTTTGTATCATGCAATATTTAGGTGGAAAATCAGCCCAACAGATCTCATGTCTGGCTGAGGTTGCAGAGAATCAGAGAAACACTGGGTGGAAGAGAAATCTGGAGGTCTCTGACCATCTGCTGGAAGCAGGACTACGTCCAACACCTCATCAGGTCAGCCACGGTCTGGGTAACCAGCCCTTGACATCCTCCACGGACAGAGATTCCCCCACTTCCATGAGTACATCTTCCAGTGCTGCGCAATCTACTGTGAAAAAGCCCTTCCTGGTCTGAACATTCCATCAGAGAATGGAGAAACAATATTTAGCTGCGAAAAGGCTAGAGCCAAGGGTAGTGATGTGTGAATCCGAGTAACAGTTTCACATTAGAAGTAAAAAGGCATCAAAGGCGGAGCAGGAAAGTATAAGAATTCTAGCCTGACATTTTAAAATCCAGAGCTTTAATCTCCCTTGCCAGCAGTTAGCACAAAATAAAATGGGAAAAATCACCGTGAAACAAAGGAACTTCTTTTTTAATATCCAGAAGCAAAGAGCAAGCTGCATTGGGAAGCGGAGGATCTGTCTGTGCAACGTGTGGAGGGCAGGAGTGCTCCACACCCAATAGTAAAAACAGGGGTGGATCCCCCTTCATTCAGTATTCCTCCTGAAATCCCTGCTTCAATCCACCCAGAACCCTTAATCTGTATGTGGGTATACCTCTAACCACGCTGCATCCCAGCAGACCCCTCCTCCGCAAACCATGAGTTCAGACACCACACCACGCATTATGTCATCCTGCGAGGAGGAGCTGGGCAACTCTGCAATGACTTCTTTCCTAGCCCTTTTTATTCCATCCCTCCTCTAACAGCATTGCTAAAGAACTGGGTATAAAAAAAAAGGAGCCTGTCCGCAGGGGAAGGGTTTTACAGGAGGAGATCCCACACCAGGATCTCCTGACCAGCATCCCCAAATTAAAGTGCTGCGGTGCAGGGTTGAGAGCAGTTAAAATGCCTCCCTGGCTGCTGTTCACCTGCTGCACGTAAATGCCAGATCGCTCTTGCCTGCAAGAAAACCTGTGTGCAGCAAAAGGTGATGTCATCCTTTCCCCGCTCCTGGAATCCAGCTCCTTGCCAAACAGGGCTCGAGGCTGGTGTTATTAACAGCCCCTTTTGACACATCCTGTGTCACGATGATTTCTTTCTTCCTTTTTTCTTTCTTTCTTATTTTTTATTTTCCACTCCTCCTTCCTCTTTTTGCTGCACAGTGACCAGGCTCCTGAGAACCAGGTTGATTAAATTTCTGTGCCTAGCAGCTTCCCTGGAGTCCACATAATTTATGTAAATACGAGAGATAAGAAACGAGGGGAATCACAAGAAAAATGGAGCATTAAGCCGCCAAGATCCATTAAATTCTCCATCACCCTTTTCAGAATCTCAATGTTCAGCCATGCCTCCCCCACGTTTCCCCCCTGCCACGGCAGCATGGATCAAATTAACGCTCTTCAGGCTGAGGAAATCCACAGGATCAGTCCTTCCTCCTGCCTAACATTTGGTTTTAGTCCTGTTTGTAATGAATCAGTGCACAAAATGAGCCCTGTTTGGAAAGCAGGTGGTGCAGCTGGTTGCAGCCTCCTTGCCTCGCTGTATCGCAATGCAATGCCAAGCAGCTGGAGCTCCCTCCAGGCAGAAATGACGCAGCGCACACCCAAACCAACGTAGGTATTGGGGGGTAAAGATGACCAGGGAATCTCCATTTTAGGATATTTGGACATCCTTTAGGATATATCCACACTGTCAGCAAATGGAGGGTTAGTCTGAGCCCAGTGGCATGACTACACCTAGCAGTCCCTGAAGTTTTCCCCAAAGTATCCCTTCAACCCAAAGCCCTGGAGAGCTGTGCCAGGCAGAAGCAGGAATAAGGACAGCAGCCTGTTGCCCTCCTTCATGCAGCCTCTGCCTTTCCTAAGCCACTCCTAAGAAGCTTGCTGACTTTAAACCCTTTCTCCAGCCCATTCCTCACTTAGTTGTGTCAGTTACAAAGCCAGCAAATCTCCCTAAAAGAGGGCCAAGATGTCAACAATGCAGCTCAGTGGTCTATCTTGTTAAACTGCTCCTCAGCTGTTTTGGCCCACACCAAGAACAAAGACCCAAACCAATTCCTGATGTTGGCTTGGGAGGTGGCCTGGATGGAAACAGGTCACAGTTGGCAGTACGGATGCAAACACTCTGAGAAGGGTGCACGGACAACAGGACTGAGAGACAGGAGAGTAAGAGCACAGACAGATTACACTCACTGGCCTCAGGGCTGGAAAACACATCGGGAATTCTATTCCTGAGGTTCACAACCACTTGGTAAGTGCCATCCCAGGCACAGGCAGCCATCTGCACACACACACGTCAACCACCTCTGCCTGCTCCCAAGCAAAGCTGAGCACAGTTTGTGGTTGAGTCACCATGGTCACAACACCCACAATGAACAGCAGCGCTCAGAGGGCACCTGCTTTCACAAATGACATCTGAGACCACTTACGATAGCACCAGGAGCCTCAATGCAGGCTGTACTCAGGGACAGAAACCTCTTACACACAGCCTCCCTCTTCCCTGGGATTTTCAGCCCCACAAAGAAAATACAGTTTTCTGTATTTTAACTGTTAGCTCTTCAGAAATACATATCTTTCCCTCTCCAAATGGATGACATTACAAATAATACCACAGACTTCTTAAGTTTCAAGCTCACGGGCAGCACTTGAATTGCTTAACAAGTGTGACAGACAGAAACATCTCTTTAATGGAAGTGAAGACTCTCCAACAACAGTATGATTTTAGGATATTGGAGCTTGAGAGAAAGCACTGCAAATCCTGAGTGGCGATGAAGTTCCAAAAGCAGAAGTCATCAGCTCCCACTGAGCCCTGCCCCGAACCTGGATGCTACAGCATTACCTTGGGTGTTTCTGCTTATAGTGCAGTCAGTCCTTGGTGCCTGTGCCCAGGGCACGATTAGCTACTCCAATAATCAAATAACAGCTTATAGATCTTTCAATAGTTATCCAAGATCAAGATCTAATTAAGACTGTGAATGAGTTAATCATGTGTGATGAAGTCTTCTAAGCAAATTACACCCAAGACTTACATTTTGTCTGAGTTGCAGATACTTTCGACAAAGCCCCAAAGCAGAGACTAAAATAGTGAAGATGGAGTGATGGGTATGAAAAAGCAAAACTGCATAGGTTTCATAAAAGAAGGCTACCTACAACCTGCAGCTTTGAGTGCTGAAATATTTGAGACATGCTTGATTTGGCAGATTCCCTTGAAATATCTAATAATTTTGCAAATCACTCAGTGACTAGCAATCAAGAGACCTATTACATCTCTCCTTTGCCTGAGCAAAGTATCTAGTTTTGAGCTGAGTGCAAGTGAAACATACTACCAAGACTGCCCTTGATCACAGCCAAAAAAGGCCAAGAAGAAGGGACAATCTGTTTGAACTTCCAAACCAACAGTGGGAACAACACAGCACAGTCTAAAGCGCCCTGTAAATAATATGTGAGCCTGACATTTAACGGGGTTTGAAAGGTCTGTTCCTTGGCTTTATCCTGTCCAATGGATGCATCATTTGCTGTGTTATCATGCTAAAAATGACTACGGTCATTAGGAACAATTTATGCTTAGGAAAATAATTATGGTCATTAATGGGGCTGAAAGCAAACAGCATTAGGAAGCAGGAGCGGAGTTGTGACAGCTGACCGTGCATGTGATATGATTGACATATACTGCAATTATGGTGTTCACATGATTAGGCATCCCAACTAACTCCAGTTAAGGCTCAGAAGGGAGCCAATAAATGGTATGTCCAAGGAATGCCTAGGAAAGGCCAACAGGATCACAAGACAAGCCACAGCAGCACCTTGGAGAGCCAGAAACAGAGGATGGGTGGCAGTCACCAACAGCCACCATTGACCACAATGGTGTACAAAGTGTGCCGTTTTAAGTCTGCTGATAATACTCAGTGAGTGGTGTCAGTGGCTCATATATGATGTAATGTCTGGCTACTGAACCATAACTTCATAGAAACATGATGTCTGCAAAGACATGTCTAAGCCTCAGTCTTCAAGACAAAGTCTTTGGGCCAGCTGATGGCAGAGGCAGGATTAAGCATGGGTAGATACATGAAAGATAGTTTATTGTTTGGTGTAGATCTCTCAGTGGAAAACAATGGTGAAATTAAACCTACAAGTATCCAGTCAGGATCCTATTTTCAGGGCAGGTCACATACTGTGACCTAAGAAATGCTGGTCTAAGAAACTCAATAAGAATCGGAAAGATCTGCCTGGATTTTCTCAGGCTACCTCTTTCTGTGAAAAACAAGGGATTATTGGCAGTTAGTTAATACAGCTCATTTGGGTTGTCTGGACAGTGTCCTAAAGATTTAATATATTACTTTAAGAAAGAGTGAATTTGGAAAGGATATTGCTCAGTGGAACTGGACAATGGTTGACTGATATCTACACTAGTAATACAAATACGTACTGTTTTTGTTGAGACCAACTAGGAAGGGAAGCTTAACTTAGCATGTGGCCATTCATATCTGAGGCAAACCTCTTCCATCCCCAAAACAGTAGTCTGAATTCAGCTCTACTGTGTACCCTGGCCGCATGTATTAGTTTCAGAACACGGATAGCCACATTTTTGCTCCACAGAGGACAGCAGTGATGTTCCAAGGTTATATGTTATTGTACAAAGGCCCCATAGACACCTTCTGATATGATATCCAAGAACATTCACACTCAACCACTTCTTTAATACTCGCTGGTTCAAAACATCTTCCTCTCCCTTCATTAATTCCAAATTCACAGACCATCTGCTGTCCTCAGTGTTCAAGTTACACCCTTGGGGACCTAATTTCCAGATGCCTTTAGAGGCAAACTGGAAAATATCATGTCCCTATAGCAGAGATACAACTGCTTTGTGCTGCTTACAAGTATCTGGTCTTGCATTGACTTCCAGGCTGAATTTTGCCAATTCAGTAGCTAGAACCTTGTCATGATTTAACTTGATAAATTAAGGAACCTTTTAGTACAGGGATCTCCCTGGTGTTTATTTAGTGAGACAGATTAAATCAGTCCATAGCATTGTGCACAGACAAGAGTGCAGCCTGACAGCCCAGTGGGGACATACTGCTGCCCCTGCTTGCATTGGGATTCCCCCTGTTGAGAGGCATGGTTTCACCAGACAGAGAAGCACACAAACATGGGGGTTGTATGGAAAGAATGGGTTAAACCGTCTGTTTAAAGATCAGGAAAATCCATCACAGAAAATAAGTACCGTCAAACTTCTCATTTGGTTGAATTGAGCACAAAATGAATTAACTGTTTGCAAAACAAGGATGTGTTATCGCCATTTGTTTCCACGGCATCCATTGGGTGAGAAGATGTAGTAATGGCCAACAACGTTGAGGTCCCACCATCAGCAAGTCCCTAAGTGTCAGGAGGGTAAATACATTAAGGGTGCAAAGTACTTAGATGCTAGCAAAATGAATGCGGCAGTGCTTTGGACTGCAAGGCTGACTGGACAAGAAGGGGAATTACTGTGATTGTAGCAAGCATCATGTCAAGCAGGACACAAAGGTTAACTGGATACTCAGGCTTTGGTGCTGCCTCCCAGGCTTCAGCATTTCTATAAATAGCACCTCTAATAAATAGGGCGTTTGGTTTTGCAAACATAGAGTCCCTTCATAGCGTATTCCAGCAGGTAGTACATGAAACATGGTGGCAGGACACAGCATCACCAGACTGGCAGCACGGGAAAGACTAATTAACAGGCGAAAAACACAGCATACAGAAAGTGAATGAGAACAGGAAGCATGGAGAGATTAAGGCAGCTGGGAGTACAAGCTTGCCAGGGAGAAGAGCCCACATACAGACACGGGAAGAAGAAATGAAGCCAGCTGTAGGGGTGAACAATATGTTAGAAAAAATAACAGTTTTATCACTGCATTGTTGGAGACAGAATCATACATGAGTGGTGCTGATGACAACTGCTCAAAACACAGCTATTTGATGATCCTGAGACCCAAAGGAAAACTGGCGGATTCACGAGACACACACCCCCACCCCCCCCAAGGTCCTTTGCCACCTCAAATATGCTGTGACTCTGTGAAATGTCTGTAGTGAAGAAGGTTGTGTCTATCAGCTGCAGTCAAACCCTTACAGCCTATCCAAAGCCAAAGGGGAACATGGGCTCAAGGAATCACTTGCAAAGCACCGGGCAAGCAGGCTTGGTCGGAAAGACAGCCAAAAGTCTGATAGCAAAGACAAAATGCAGAGAAATTCCACAAACTTGCTTCCCACACGGAATTAGATAATGGCACAAAAGCAGCCCAAGAAACAAGACTCTGCTTCCCATCAAAGCTGGCTCCTTGCAACCTGGCTACAAAGCATGGACAGCCTGCATGGGCAGAGAAGAAAGCTAAACCAGCCAGGTTTGTATTAGTAACTTCTGGCCCCTGCAAGCCAGTGATCATTTGCAAATGGAAGGTAAAATATAAGAAAAACATGAAAAAATGAAGGCGTAACACCCCATATGGTCACAGAGGAATTCAATCTGTAGAAGGAGGAGGCATCCTAGGGCTGTTTGCCTGCCTGAGGCTGGAGAAAAAGATTTGTTTAGAGATTAAACCATTTAACTTTGGAAGCATTAAGCCTTCTTCCATGCTGGTGCTCAGGGTAGACCAGGTGGTGGCCCTTTGTCTATGCACGCTAGCGAAAGCAGGTGGAAGTGGCATCTCCATCAGCCTTGTGGACAGCAGAATGTGCATAACCCCTTGCCTCTCCACTCTGCCTCCTGTAACGAAACAGGCAGAATGACCTACTTTTGTCATGCACTGAGTGTCTCTTCTTGATTCAGCCAAAGCACCTCCAAGCACCTCTCTTATCAAGGCTCCTGTTCTACTTGCACTGCTCTCTTCTTCCATTCCTTCCTGTCCTGTACTCATCCCCTTGGCTCACCTGGGCTGGACAGGCTGCAAAAGCACTTCAAAAAGTTCAATGGGAACAGACAGCAGCCAGATGGCTCACAAGCCCAAGCTTTGCCATGCAATGGACACCCTCCACTAGATCAGGCTGCTCAAAGACCTGTCCAACCTGGCCTTGAATACTGCCAGTAATGGAGCAGCCACAGCTTCTCTGGGCAACCTGTGCCAGTGCCTCACCACTCTCATAGTAAAAAACTTGTTGCTAATGTCTTTCAGTTTAAAGCTATTCCCCCTTGCCTATCACTACAGACCCTTGCCAAAAGCCCCTCTCCAGATTTTTTGTAGGCTGCTTTTAGTAATTGGAATTGTTATAAGGTCTCTCCTGACTCTTCTCCAGGCTGAAAAAGTCCAACTCTTTCAGCCTATGGGTGCTGCAGCCCTCTGGATCATTTTATTGAAATCATCCTCTCCCCTCTCCCCACAAAGAAGGATGGGAGGAGCTGAGCTTTTGGGGACAAGGCTCTTTTTTTGGTGGGGGTATTTATTTCTGTGCCTGCTTAGCCATAAATATACAAGGGATGAGCTCTCAGGATCAGCAACACTCTGCTCCTTCATTGACTTCTGAGGTTCAATCTCTGTTGACTTCAATGGGAGCTGAGACAGCCCAGCACTGAACTGCTTTGGCAAATCCGGCCCTAAAAGCATAAATTCTATTAATTCTTTTTTTTTTTTTTCTTTCTTTAAGATTTTTATAAAAACTATCACCGTGCACATTATCACGAGCTTTCCGCACAGCTCCCACAAAGCCAGACACATTTGCACTGCATCTTGCGAGGCAGCCATAAAGAACCTACTGTTTGTGTTATAGAGCTCTTGGAGGTACTTCTTTGTCCTTTAGTTGTGGCTGCAGCCTAACACTTGTGACAGATTTCATTTAAGGTCCTTTATTTACAACTACCATGTGCTCTCATTTAATCAGCCCTGTCCATCCCGCTTCTCACATTATTGTGGCTAACTGTATTCTGGCTGGTTTGCTGGTCTGCTGCTAAGAAGATGGAATACACAAGGAGCAAAAACTAGAATTAGAGAGCTAATGACATTTTCCCTCTCCCATGGGCTGTCATATCATTTTTCCTTCTGCTGAGTTTTCCCTGGACACTTGGGCAGAAATTGCTGAGCAAACTACAAGGGTGGGTAGATCCTATCAAAGCAAGATGTAGTCTTTAGGAATATTGCTGAACACATCTCTCTGACACTGGCACTTATCCTGTTCTCCTAGTCAAACTGACGAGAGATGGTGGGATGCCTCAGACTTATTGTAGTAGGCACCTCTCTCATTGGAAGAGCAACACTTTCTTGGGCATCCAGGTATGAACCCTAACCCTAACCATCAGACCTTAAGATCATCTAGTTCCAACCCCCCTGCCAGGGGCAGGGACACCTCCCATTAAACCATGTCACCCAAGACTATGTCCAACACGGCCTTGAACACCGCCAGCGATGGAGCATTCACAACTTCCTTGGGCAACCCATTCCAGTGCCTCACCACCCTTACAG
>JASSUY010031206.1:0-111254 GCA_032466535.1 Forpus xanthops | reverse complement strand
TGAGGACACCAGAACTGCACACAATACTCCAAGTGAGGTCTCACAAGAGCAGAGTAGAGGGGCAGGATCACCTCCCTAGGATACAGTTAGCTGTCTGGGCTGCGAGCGCAATGGGCATTCTCCTGACCTAGTGGCCAGGTGATGCAGGACACCCAAGTTAGTCTCACACCATAGGTGGCCTGATCATAAACCATTGACTGCCATCTAGAAAAACTCCTGCACATACTCTAAACCAAAGGGATACTTCAAGTGTTTGAACCCAGGGTTTGGGCTAAACTTTTGCTGGCAGTGCCCACAGATTGAATGACTCAGGATGTTCAACATGCCACTTCTCCTGGAAGTTGCTGTGACTTAGGATGGTGAAACAGAGATGCTGCCCACCTTTTGTCCACTAAGACAAGGTCTTGCTAAGTCACATGCCAGATGTGTCTCCACTTCAGGACATATGCTGCACTACAACTTCCCCACCCTGGAGCCACCAGCTTAAATTTGGCCAGTCTCATATCAGCTATGAGACAGTAGCAAAGATGAGGTTGTGCATTGCAGAGGTGTGAGGTACAGAGCTTCAGTGCAGAGGAAGTACCAGGATAGAGCACCATATGTAAAAACCCATATGAGATGCTAAACTCCACAGATGCGTAAAAATTGATAGTTCAAACTAAAGCTTGATGTAAAGCAACTTTGGCATGGCTAGTTCACCATCTTTGTGACTTACTCCACGGTCTCTCTGACACATAGCTCAAATCTTGAAATGATCTGATCAAGTAAATAAAGCTACAATGAAAAATAAAAGGAAAAACCAGTGTGTTGTGTTGTGAGCGGGGTGGCAGAGTTAGACCATCCTTCCTGCCCACGTGCACCTTGTGCTGCAAAGTGCCAAGGTTTCCAAGGAGAAGCATCCATGTGAGGTGGGTTCCCATCACAAGAAGCTAGTTTTGCAGCGTGGGTCCTGGGAGAAGAGCTGTGGCATCTCCACCACCTCAGCATGCTCCATCGCCAAACTGCCATTCCTTCCCTCAGCATGCACAGCTCCTCTTCTTGCAGACCTGGCTGAGAAAGCCTGGCTAGTATCTACACATCAGCATCATCACCATAATCGTTCCCTCAGGCAGCTCAGCAAGAGGAAGTTAATCTGAAGAGATGGGCCTCACCATCATCTGCTCCAAAAGTGACAAAGATATCTGGTCATCCTAATCTCTGGAGGATTGAGTCTCACAGCCAAAGGGCAACTATGCAGAAGGTCTGACCTTGCTGCACTTGAGAAGTTCACCCGAGGCTTCGTTAGTGCTGGCCTCCATGAGGAGCTGAGCTGTCTCACTGGGTTACATCATGGGGGCAGGAGGCAGATGATCTTACAGAGTTTTTCCCCTCCCTGACTTCATATAGTTTGCGTTTTACTAATCGTGTTGCATTCCCACTGCCTCGGAGCTCCCTGTGTACCACAGCTCCTGTCATTTGATCCTCTACCTTTAAAGCAACACCCCAGCACTATCCCTGCCCTGTGCTAACTCCGAAAGTGCGCTTAGGAACCACTTGGGCCAATGCTGTCGGCCCCAAATCATGTCTTGGC
This sequence comes from Forpus xanthops, assembly GCA_032466535.1. Taxonomy (NCBI): domain Eukaryota; kingdom Metazoa; phylum Chordata; class Aves; order Psittaciformes; family Psittacidae; genus Forpus; species Forpus xanthops. The sequence goes on along the minus strand of JASSUY010031206.1, from coordinate 109,684 downwards.
ACTGCCTAATTCATACAGCTGTAGTCTGTTCACTAAAATGATGGAGCAGTTGATAACTCAAGCTGCTTTCAAGCACTTTTAAGACTTGGGTCTGATACACTTTGGCCACATGACTGTTGATGTACAATCCTGGACCCATTGGTTTTATACCATGGTCACTGGAAGCCAGGAAGTCCAAAAGAGGTCTAAGTCAGGAGGTCTGAAGACCATAGGAGCATCTGATTCACAGAGAACTTCAACGGTCTCAAAGTGAAGCACCTTAAAGTGCCGTTGCAGCACAGAAACCATACTTTATACTACCTGGAAAGCTTGCAGGAGTTTTGAGGAAGCAAAAGCCAGTTCCAATAACTTATGAAGATCCCTTGCTACTAGGCTCAAAACCAGAGCTGGGATGCTTTGTGTCTGCTTGTCTTCCTATTACTAGTGCCCCACAGTCACCCCCTCAGAGAAATTTTCACCTCTCTCTGTTTTTCCTATCTTCTAATAGCAGAGTGATTTTCTTTATGCTGACCTGGAGCTGGAAACCTCTGTGGTTGAGCAGGGATTCTGTGCCCAAGCACTCCAGATTAATTACTGATGGGACTTCTTCCTTCTCCATGAATAAATCAGGAATCTGCTTGCAGCCTCCTTCGGGACTGCTCAAAAAGCCCCTTCCTGCACTCCATCAGGAATTTGTTTAATTCATGTCAGTGAGGACTTTTTCCAACAAACAATATCACAATCCCATCAAGCTGAAGAAACCAACACGAAAGGGAAGACCCATTCCCCATAGTGGTTTGGCATACTCCTGTGGCAGATGATGGAGACCACAAGATCTCTCTGCCAAGGTCCAAGCTGTTGCCTCACTCACCAGCACAACATCTGATGAATGGTCAGAGAAAAGAGGGCTTCAGCACTGTCACTTCTGGTTCTGCAAGCTAATATTCCTCAGCAAATATGCAGCTACCCCTTGAATATACATTCTGTGCATGTGATGCTTTGATTTTCTGGAATGATGCCTACACACAACAGGTGAAATATCACTGACCAAACAGGTCCCCAGAATCTGACCATCCCATCAGATTTTTGCATTTTTCACCTATATTGGTTCTTAGTATAAGAAGATTTGTCCATGGCACCTGGGATAAAATTCCACATTTGTTTCAAATGTAGAAGCTCTGCAAATCAGCAGAAATGCAGAAACCCTCAATTAATAATTTGTTAAGCTGTGCACCAAGGGGTAGAAGAACCGTTAAACAATCAGCACTACATCCAGAACTGAGCTCTCCCTTCTCCTAGTCAGGCCACCGATCCATACAATTTTGTCTGCAGATTTATTTTCAGGAGAAAGAAATCCCTCTGATTACAGCACAGAATCAGCAGGAAGACAGCTTGGAGTAGAAGAGCTATTTCCCAGTGGTATTTGGGGCTTTTACACTGTATCACATCACTGCAACTTAAAATATTACTGCACATCAGCTGAGACTTGGTTATTGCTCATCACGTGGTCTTTTTTACTCAGAAGCAGCTACTGCTATGTGATTTTATCCTCCTCTCTGATACGTAAAATTAAGCTGGATCCCTTTGCATTTTCTAAGGGCTTGCCTGCCTATCCAGTTAGCTACCAAAGCTCGACTGATTTGTGCTAATTTCTTAGCCTGGTTTTGTGGCAGGGTCCCGAGTGGATTGAACTAATTTGAAATAAGGTGTGTCTGATTCTGGAATAAGAGCATCAACACAGGGAATTAATTACGAACACTAATGTCAAGTACGTAGTCCAGAATAAGTCCTTGGAGAGATGAGGCTTAAGGCCATCTCTGATTTTTCTCAAAAGCAGATTTTTTTTTCTTGGTCTGTCTCTTGATCTATCAGAAAATACTCGCACAGATATTTTGCTTTCACCCCATTTCAAGTCCTGATCACTCCAGATCAGCCCTGTGAACGGGGTACTCAGTGTGCAATGTCCTTCATCCACTTAGGGCTTGATTTTGCCCTTAAAGTCACTAGGCTTATTTTGTCTGAAATAAGTTATTCAGATCACAGTCCCCACCTAACCAGAGTTCAGCCAAAGAGATACAGACCTCCTCACACTTTTCTAAAGACTGACTCTATGGGAGTACCCTGAAAACCTGAACCAGAAAGTGTGATTTCCAATGCCAGTGAATTACTCTGCTTACAAAGCCTCACGCACACACTCTCCCGCAGTATTCTTTTTGTTTATTTAATTTCATTTCACATCTAATTACAGAATCACAGAATCATTAGGGCTGGAAGTTACTCTGGAGATCATCTAGTCCAACCCCTCTGCCAAGTCATAGGTGCCATTTGTTCATAATATGCACACCAGGACTATCAATACAGCTATCTTAGTAGACTTTCTGCTGTGTCCCCATGCAAATTCAACCTTTAAAGCCTGCACTAAAGTTCAACTGTCTTTAATTACCCTGGTTTAATTTATGTGATACAGTCTCTCCACCCATGAAAACCCTCGAGTGGGATTACGCCAAGGATGTAAAGTGTCCTCCAACTTCAGCCACAGATACCCTAACGATCCCATCAGAAGGAATGGAGACCCATGGGGTTGTAGCTTCCTTCCCCAGCAGGAGGAAGTCCCCAGGTGACCAGAACATCTTGGGAAGATCAGTGAACTAATCACTTGTTTCAAAGCATAGCCACTGTCAGAGCCTTCTCCCCTCCTTCACGGGTGACCAGAAGGGAGACAGGGACTCCCTTTTGGCAAGGAGTCCCATGGAAAAGACAAGGGCTGATGGACATTCCTGGGAAGATTCCAACTGGACACAAGAAGAAAATTTTTCACAGTGAAAGCAATCAGACACTGGAATAATCTGCCCAGGGAAGTGGTGACACCTCAGGGCTGGACACTGATAATATCTGGCTGGACAGGGTGTTGCGCCATCGAGTCTAGGTCATGCTTTACCTAGAAAGGTTGGACCAGGTGATCCTTGAGCTCACTTCCAACTTGGGATTCTATGATCCCCTCCTCACCCATCCTCTCAACACAGACCTCATCAGCTAAAAGCCTTGCTTGGCTCTGGATGCAAACACTGCCTTGTTACAGCAACCTCTTGTGCTGACCCTAATGAAGAGTTTTAGCCTTGCAGCAGTGTAAGCAAGTGAAATTTAAACCCGAGATGATTTCTTGTAATGAGGACATTGGATTGTGTGTATGCTGGCTTACAGAAACCCTTTTACCCTGGAAAGTTTCAGCAACATTGCTAGAGACTATGGTAAGAGACATGGTAATACTATTCACTTTGTCATTTATTTGCTCAGATTGTTTTCAGTTAGAGATGAAGTGCATGGGCAATTCCTAATTCCAATATAGTCATGACAAAATGAGGATAAATACTAAACTTAGTTTGACTGGAGCAGCTTGTAGAGCCACCAAGAATGATGCTGTAAGTTACAAATACGGTAAAGATGTCCTTAGAAAAATCCCTGTGGACAGCAGATAAAATAAAAGGACCATATTGGAGAGATCCTTTGGAGATCTCCCAGAGGTCAGGTGAGGTTTCTGCCCTCTCTGTCAGACTGTGCAGTCTCTGGTAAAGTCAACGGAGTGAATTATTGCTTTGATTTTAGCAATAAGGACGGGTAATTCTGTGTCTTGATTGCTGCTTGAGTAAACCTGTGACTCCTTTTAATGGTTCTGGTGTGACTAGTCATAAATAAACCTAACAAAAGTAACAGTTAATTGGGCCTTAATGAGATCTGATGGCCAACGTCTACCTCCACAGGTAGTCACAATGGTATGAAGTGCAATTGGGCAAGATGTTGTTCTGGGCTTATGTAAAGAAGACATTCCCCCACCACTTCCAGATATTTGACACCCTCTAGACATGATGGACATGTCACAAGATAGGGAGGCTAAGAAAGCTGCTCTGATATTGCAGCAATGAATTGCTGATAGCAGTGCCCATCTCTTAAGACATCCTATCCAGGCCGCGGACATCCAGCTCCCTTGGACTGCTGTTTGCTCAAGAGATGCATCTCCTCCTGAGGTGGGAAGAATCAGATAATAGGGAAAATGGGGAAGATTTTGGGTGGATGCAATTGTCTGAAGAAGAACAACCGAACAACTGAAAAACTGAAAATCTCTGGCCAGTATCAACCAGAGCTCTGCCTCACACTGGACTGGGCTGGGACTACTCTCCACTAACTTACTGGTGGAGTTTGGAGCTCCTGGAACCTCACAGCAATGATAAATTTGGTGGAACTCACTGCAGAGCTGCACCAGCACAGCAAGTGCTACCCGACTCTAATGGGAAGGGGCTAAGGAGATGGTTTCCTCCAGGACTGTCATCTCTGCAGGGAGAATGTTCAGGATCCATCCCATCCACAACCCTCCTGCTAGACGTGTCTCCTTGCCTGCCAGAGCATTTGGGATTAACCTTGGGGATTGAGCACATCCCCTTGGGAAGCAGGTGACAGGTTTTGCTCAGCATAAGCCTCAGTTTTACAACCCAAACAGTGGGTGACCATTTGAAGATCCTGAAAGAGGATTTTCCCTTTTTTCCATAGTAAATACCACTCATTTTCCTGGGGCTCATAAAGAAACAAGCCACCTTCAGGCACACAGCCTGCATTTTCTGTATTTGTCTACCTGCCTCTCTACATACAACTCTGGGTGCAAATCAGACATGCACCAAGCATGCCTGGGGACTGTCTGCTTGGCTCCAAAACACTCACTGTGGCAGGGCTGCAAGGACAGTCCCATGAGTGCCCGGCTCCTGTTCCTAGGATCTCCATGTGCTCCCTATGAGGTCTGGGTTGTGGTGATAGCATTTCAGGGAGGAAGGGACTGTGATATTAGCTTTCCAGCTGCAGCTCTCCTGCACACATGCATACCCAGGGACATCCAGATTTCTTCTGCGACAGCCACATCCACCAATATAGACGATGGCCCGCTTGGACATTGGACAAAGTTAGCTGAGGATTCCACATGCTGCAGCCTGTGCCCATTGCCTGACATCCTTTCATTGGCTATCTATCTCTGAGAAAAGCATGTTTTGACCTCCACACCCCCCACTCCATATTAGACAACAGAAATTCAGTCACCCATCACCTTCTCTTGACTGGGCTGAGCTCGCTTGGCTTCCTCAGTCCCTCCCTGTAGGTCAGGTATGAGCAGACAGAGGACACTTCTATGCAACAAACCCAGGGTAAGTCACTACACTCACCATATGACTTAGTTTCCCTCATTTTCCTTAGCAATCTCATTGATGTCCATACAGAGCAGCCATCTGCTCAACCTAAAAGCTGCTTTCCACCCACGGATTCAAACACCTCCTGGTCTCCTTGTGAAACTTCACACCTCCAGATGACCACATAACATACATGGACTTTAACAGGTACGGACTTTTCTCAAGCTCGTGTCACCATCCCACCTCAATGCAACCTATTGGGCCCTAGTGGTTGAAGCGCAATGACCCAGGACAAGATCATGACCCTAAGCAACACCACCAGGCACTGTGCTAGTACAAAGAAGAAAACACCAGAAATCTGGAGGGAATTCAGCAGTCTTAGATGAAAATTCCTGGAAATAGAGAAATCCTGAGTATGGCTGTGAATTCTCCCATCCTAAGAACTCTTCGGCTTCTCCTCCTTCCCATTAACCCCTTGCCTTTTTTAAGAACAAAAAGATTGATAGAGCTTAAAAAGATAAATTACCTGATCTGCATATTCAACGAAGCTCAAATACTTCATAAATGCGCCATGAGTTTTAACAGTATTTAATGGGTTGCATTAATTAGTAAGTCTTTAAAGATGTCAAACATTTGTAGATTTAAAAACTTTGTAACTTTCAATAAATTCAGTGAGGCTTAATGAATTTCTCCAGATTTATACAGTTCCTGAAATATGCTCCGTCTCTAACAAATTCAATACTGTATGCAATTGTAAGAGAAAGGAAGGAAGAAGGAAGAAGGGAAGAAAAAGGGTGAGGGAAAGAAGAGATAATTTATCGAGTCTTGATTTAAGGGGAAATAGACATATTAAATCTCTTCAGCACTTTATTATGTTACTTGATTGAATTTTTGAGCAGTTCTGTGGAAGAACTCTTGATGCAATGAGGGATGGGGGGCTCACAGACTGAGCAAGCCACTGGCTGAGCAAGCACGCCTGTGAAGAATCTGGGTTCAACCCTTTTAATGCGGGTGGGGTGAAGCAATCTAAACCAGAGGTTCATCCTTAAGGAAATGACAGAGACCTGCAATGGTCAAACTGCATTCTAGGAGGCCATGGGTCCAGAGTGGACACAGATTAACACCGAGGTGGCCTCCCAGAGGTGAAAATCCACTTGTCAAATGATTTTCTACAAAGAGAAAGGTTGTTCTGCAGAATAAACAAGCACAGGATCTCAGCTTCCTTCTCCCAGTCCAAGAAAAAAACACAAGCTGAGATATTAACATTTACTCTTTTTCACAGAGTCCAATTTTCTGCCATTTCTAGAAATGTTACTAGTTCTGAAGATGGCCTCTTCATGTCTCATTTACTAGTGTGAGCTTAATTATTTGTAATATGATAGTAGTTGCATTCCCCTCCTCAGAAAAGGGATAGAACACAGCTGAAGCCAGTCCTCCCCAGATGATTTACGGCTATTAGCAGGAGAGTTTCATTTACATCCTCCTGTAGCACAGGCTCACTGGATGTCTCAGCCCCGGTCCTACAAAAGGGATGTCTTTCACTCCAATGAAGAGTAGTGCACTGCACTATGGAGAAGCAGTGAATCACATGAAACAGTGTCACACCCCAGAAGAAAAATTCAACTCCCATGTCCCAGCCTTGAGGCTGCTGCTCCTCACTGAGCTCTGTATGTCACTATGGATGGTGAGATCCCATTTTCCAAGCAGGTGGCTGTACATGGGCCTCTTTAAAATTGACCATTTCACTGGAATGTTCCCATCTTGAGGAATATTTGAAACTTTTTGTATTCAAAATAGGAGACTTCCTTTTTTGAATTGGGACTATCAGCTTCTAAACCACTTTGTATTTTACAGGATGATGTTTTGATCTTTTTTGAATAAGAAGACTGCAATGATAGCAACAAAATAGCAGCAAATAGCTGTAAAATGAGGCCTGGATTTCAATCAAAATACATACATGTCTCTATATACATCCATGCTTCTGTATACATCTATATCTGTATTTGTATCCCTATCAACACACACACATGCACACAAAAATACACATATTTTGCTAGTACTATTTCTGAAGCAAACTATTTCAGAAATCCAATTCCACAAGCATATCCTAAAGGTCAACTTCTTACCTCCATTTGATAGGAACACAAAGCCTGGATATTTCAATTCCCCCCACACCTTTGGATAATTACATACTTTGGAGAAGCTCTTTGCACAGAGTAAAGGCAGGGTCAGAGCTGAAAGCAGAGAAAGGGAAGGACAGTGAACATAACTTGTCCTCATGGGCATGACACCCATATGAATGGGCTAGGATTTGTCCTAAAACAACTTCTCATGCTTATGTCAGAAGAAAGACAAGAAGGACAGTAAAGGCAATCAGTTTAGAGAGGGCAATGAGTCTTTGCTATGGCTTGTTCAGGGAGATACTGATTCTCCCATGCATCTCACCTGCCTTCTAGTCAAGATCACTCATCCCACTCCTACAACATAGAGGCTGCATAAATCTCGGGGGAGTGTCACTGAAATGCTGTTCCTGCCTTCACAAGGGCCACTCTACAAGGGATGAGCATATCATACCACAGGGCTCGTTGGCTGCTCCTTAGTTCATGGGGATAGAGAAGGATCCACAGGGGCATACACAGCCACTGCAGGTTTGATAGAGGATTGGTGTTGCCTTTTCTTAGTCATAATCACCTCGTAGTAGAATCAAAACAGCACAAAAATCAGAGCAGATGCCCCTCAAAAAAAAATCCATGTGATTGTGTTAAAGTAGGTCAGGATCTTCCCACAGATGCACCAGCAGGGACATGCCCATGGTCCCTCAAGGACTTCCCCAATGAGTGAGCATGCCTAGGAAGGCACAAAGAAGTACTAGCTGGATTTGCATCCAACAGTTGCTTCCTGAGCGAGCTTTTGTTTTTTGCACAAGATCTGAGGAGTTTTAAGACACAATCTCTGCAGAGAAATGTATGAGATCAGGTCTGGAAAGAACCCATAGCAAGCCTTATTCACAGCACAGGCTCCAGGACAAACAGGATTTTGGAGTTATGGGTGCTCAGGGGTACCCACATGAAAGCTGGTAGATACTATAATCCATACACCTCTTCTTGTTCCCGCTGTACTCTGGGAGACTCATAGAAGATACAGGCATCAAACCAAAGGTCCATCCAGATGTCTCTTCTCGCTAGTGGTGACCAGGAGCAGGTGCCTTGGTCAGCCTTTTAAGATGACCTTTTCCTGTGCCCACCAAACTGCAGATCAGCAGCTCAGGGACCCTTAGGGCATGTACATCATACAGGCTGCATTGCTATCCACTGATGGATGTGCTCTCCATGAACATCTGCTCCCTGTTCGGGCTTCCAGTCCCAGACTCCACAGCACCAAGTGCCACCATGCAACAACAGCCTGCCCTACCACGTTTTTTTGAGGCTTGTTCCTGATTGCTTCACTGATTACCCCTGGTCCGTTCACTGTCAACCTGCATGGTTTTGGTAATCTGTTCCCATTGTTCCTTCAAGTAATTCATCCTAAAGGGAATGGAGTCTTCCAGAGGCACGTGGTCTACAGCCGCACACTGTGAGCCTCCAGTCAGACATGAATCCTTGTCCCACATTAGCTACTGACCTCCTAAATAGTGTTTTCCTTGTGTGAACCGTATCCTTCAGGACAGGCATTATAATATGCACTTCTGTCTCTAAAAGTATAGAGCAGTAGGACTGCAGCCTGACCCTCTGCAAGCTCCTGCCATGCAAACCAAACCCTAGCAGAGGCCACTGAAGTCTACCATCCCTTGTAATGAGGAGGACACCTATGCTCTCATTAAGACAGGCACTTTGAAGTAGCTTCAGTCCTGATCTTCTCCACCAACCATTTCTCATTTTCACTAACTCATGCAGTGACTTGCCCACTCTCTTCACCCAGCTGTGCCAAACATCATGTACCCTTGGGACAAAATGGACCCCTCCACTTTTGATCACTCTCATTACAAAGTGCCCTTCTGTATTCAGAAACCTTTTCCCCTTCTGCTCATTTTATCCTCACTCCTGTTCATCGCTGAGGACAACAGAGAAGGAACAATGGTGCTCTGGAGACTCTATCCCAAAATTATGCCTTTTTTGTGCCCATCAGATGCAAGAGCTGGGATGCTATTGTTACCCACCACAGCTTTGGCAGGACCCTTTCTCCAGCAGACAGCAGCATGCTCATCCCCTGTGACAGAACTCAAAGGGATGCTGTCATCCATATGGAGATTTACACCCAGGGCGCGTGATGCTGACGTACTGCTGCCTCTGTTTGGCCATGGGCACCCGGCCGTGTGTCTGGCTCACTCCTGTCGCTCATTTGCTAATGCACATCGGCTGCTTGGATGCACAGCATCCTTGGAACTTCCTGGCTATCAGCTTTACTGGGCCGGCTGAGTTTGGAAACAAACAGAGGAAGCAAGTCTGTAATTGCGACAGAGGGGAAAGCTGCAGGGGAGTTTGTCTCTGAATGACAAACAGGAGGTGTAAAGGCAAGAAGAGGCCAAGGGAAAATGGATAAACAACAGCGAGCGTGGCTTGACCTGCTTCATTGCGCAGCCAAATGCCCTGGAGAAGAGAGAAGCAAGTCTCACTCCTTGCCCCTGATACAACACAGCAGAACTAAAGCATTTCACTGTGGCCAGCCGCTCACCAGACCTGGCCATGCAAGTGAGACCTGGACTTGAGCTGTTATTGAAGAAGATCTTGCCAAGGCCAAAGCACCCTGATGGATTGCTTTGGCACTGAATGGACTGCTTTGGCACTGATAAATGACCAGTAAAGCGATATTAAAGTTGTGCTTAGAGCTGCTGACCAAGAATAGGCCAGAGAGGAGATATCCTTGAGTGGATGTTGTCTGTTGAGTCTATAAACTCTGGGAAACTGAGCCACAGATCAGTGACCCAACTTACTCAGTGTTTCTCTGACCTGGATGATGCTATCCTCAAGGAAATCAGCCTTCTACAGACATACCGGAAAGGGTGGTACGCTCCCATGGAAACACAGACGTGATGCTGCATAGAAACATCTACCAACTGCAGTTGGGAGCAGCCAGACACAAAAATGCCTGATTATGGGTTGCTCTTCTTGCCTAAATTCAAAAGGAATATCCAAAGGAAAGGCAACTGGTTGGAGGCCCCTGGGAAAGGAAAATTTGAAGAGCATTTGAAGAAGAGATGAAAATCTTCCTATTAACACCTCCTTCTGCCCTGCGCTCCCTGTCATCCTGGAAGGTTTGGGTACTCCTTGTTCTGGAGCTGGGATGATAAAAAAAGTCTGTGGCCTTTTTGGATAATATAATAAAGCCTTAGATGCTTTTCGGACGTCAGCTGCTGCCAGTAATCAGTGCTTCCTAGCTGCTGAGTCACAAATAGCCTGAAAAATAATTCCAGCCCTTGCCCTCCTGAGAGCTAATCCCAGAAGGAGCAGCCTTAAAAAAATGAAATCCCTAAATTACCAGAATGGCCCCAGAAATCTCTTTTAAAGGGATTAGTTAAATGTTGGTTCTGGATTGTCTGTCTCACTGCTTCCTCTTCCATGTTCCCCTCTCTTTTCCATGGATATCCCTACAAGGCTGGAAAAGGTCATTTCTCTGTCCCTCATCCTGTCCTCATACTGGCGACAAACAGGGCCCCAAACTCCAAGCCAGTCTCATCCCCAACATCTCAGGATCAGACAAAGCATTTCACTAAGAACAAAGATCTTTTCTGGTTTTGGTTTGATGGTTTTTTGTTGGTTTGTTGTTGTTTTTCAGGGAGAACAGGGCTGTTTCTGTGTGGAGTTGTCCACACATTCTTCAAGTCACCCTTCAAACCAAACACAAACCCTTCCCATGGCTGTCTGCAAGAGATCTTACCCTGGTGTCCAAAGGGCTCCTTTAAGTTTGTCTTAAGCTCACTCAAAACTGGTTTAGCAGTATTACTAAGTAGAAACAGAAGAAATAATCAGCTCCTTTATGACACTTTGTTAAGTGAACGCCAAGCATGCTTCAAGACTCATCATCACTAATTAAGCAAAGAAAAAGGCCAGCTGAAGCCAACACGATCGTGTCCATGCAGCTGCTTTATTTTAAATAAATAAATAAATAAATCCATGTATACATTTCAGAGTTCTTTATCCAGCTCTGGCCCTAAAACCACTTCCACAGCACCAAATCCTCACAAATAGGGTGGTTGCACCTGAGCTCCCTGTTGGGATGGCCCTTGGGCTGGGATAACTCCAAAACTGAACCCAGCAACTGCTTGGGTTGGTCATTTAAGTAGTGTGGATGACTGAGTTCCCTTCTAATTTGCTCATGTAGGTGAGACTGGAGCTGATGTTTGTCTTTCAGGTACAGCAGGAGATGCCAGAAGCTCTTCAGAACACTATAGTCCATGTTGCCACAGTGGAAACCACATCTAAGCAGCTTGGTCCCAGTTAAAGTCCTGTACAATCGACACAAAGACACAGGTTTGTGTCTCCCATGCTAGAAATGACATGCCTGGAATTTCACAGCCCCAGTTAGATTGAGGATGCTCAAGGGTGGAAAAATGGGAGAGGAAAGTTCATCCTTTAGTTGCAGGTCCGTAACTCTCATGTTCTCTCAAGGAGGCTGGAAGTATGCAGACCACTTGCAGGGAACAGTCATGGTCCCCAACCCATACCTGGGCATTATGTGAGTTAGTGCTCATTGATCTAGCCAACCAGGACCATAATAAATGAGCAATATAGACAGTCTAACAGCAAATCCTGTGTCAGGGACTCAGAACTGCTCCATTAACTGGCACAGAAACCCAATGGCTCTGCCTGGTTTCTTTTGGATGACCCACAGCCTTTCCCCTCTCTCGTGACCCCAGTTTTTCTCTCCCAGTTCCAGAAATCTCATTCCCTTTCCCTTTGCGAGGACTCAGCATTTTATATAAACCCAGGACATAGGGAGATGTGAGACATCCACACGGAGAAAGCCTAGCAAAGTAAACACCTCTATAACTCAGCAGAGAATATTTTTAACATTAGCAATAATAACCGTATGGCCTGGCCTACAAAATGCTGCTACAGGGCATCCATCCCAACGTGGCAATGCTCCCGAGTGGCTGCTGGGACTCTCTGAACTAAGTTTAGACCTGAAATTAGCTCAGAGCCCTTGCTGAGGTCTGTGACTCGTGATCTCCCAGCTGAGCCAATGGAAGAGGTTTGCTGCTTCCCATTCCAGCCTTTGGCACTGATGACTCCTTTTCCACGGGTGGCTTCTCTGCGCCATAGCAGAAGACGCAAATGCACCTATGGGATGTGTCATGGACTTCATGCCCCCTCCATGGTGACAGCACGAGGCTCTGCCTGTGCTGAAAGTTTTGGCTCCAAGCGATTGGAAACGGCCCTGGATTGCTCTGCACTCCCTTTTTGGCTTTGTTTTTCTCATTGCTGCTCCCCATGTGAAAACAGCCCCAGCGGCTGGAGCCAGACAGCATGGACAGTTTGGGGCTGGGGTTTTGCCTCGCATTTCCTACCAAGGCTTGAAGCACGTTCCTGTAGGATCCTAGGACTCCCTTCTCATCAGGGGAGGGCTTAGGTATTTCCCAATGATGCTCCTGAGTGGAGTCCCGGCATCGCCTCAGCCATGAGAACTCCTGCCCTGCATTTTTCACTCTGTGGATGCCCTGATTTCCTCCAGGGGACCACCAGCTCCTTCCAAATGTTCCCCTGCTCCATGGGAATGTATGCAATGGTCAGAGCTGAGTTCTGCCATCCCAGGGAGCTAAGCGCCAGCCAGGAGGCCTTCAAGGACATCCTTACAAAGTATGATGAGACATGGATAATAAGGAAATAAATAAGGAATAAATTAAAGAGGGGACACCCCAGGAATCTTACAGCCATCACTAGGAATATGCACAGGCAAAGGGGAAGGAGGGGCAGTGAGGAGCCAGCTTGCTATTTTAAGGATAAGCTCCAATAGTAAAGTAATCATCTCCCGAGCAATGCTATTTTCTGGATCTGTGCCCTCAAGTCAGCACGAAGCCACCGTGCTTTCTATTCCAGTCACACCAAACACTTCTCACCAATCTATCCATCTTAATCTGAGCCCCAGCAGCTACACAGCCTCACTGGGGTGGAGGGGTGCCTGGGGACAGACAGTGCTGAGCTGGGTCCATCCGTGCCAGCCTGCCCTTGGGCACACCAGATCATTCTCACCATTGCCTTTTCCCCCAGGAGGGATGCTTCTTTCATCTGCATCCTCACTGCTGCTGCTGTTGGTGTGGGACAAAATGCCTCACACGTAATCAACTCCCAGCCCCCCTTTCCTCCTCCTCCTTCCCCCCTCCATCGCTCTCCTCCCTCCATCCCCTCCTCTAGCACACCACCACTACAGATAAAGAGATCTGTCCTGCAGCGACAGGGGCATTTTGGGAGCTGCCGCCGCTGGAACGGCAAATGTTTGCATGCACAAAGATGCTGTCCCTGCTGCAGCATCCAGCGGTAGAACCACGGGGAGCCGAGGAGATGCCAGGATGTTTCACCCAAGTTATGCGCCTGTATCCCTCCTTGCTGGCACCCCAGGGCCATGCCTGGCTATTTGCATGCTGTGTCCCCCATCTCATGGGGGCAAAAAGTTCCAGCTGCCATCCAAAAGCTACGTGCACAACCTGAATGTCTGTTTGAACAGACACATGAGTACAGCACAATAACTCCTTCATCCTCACCATAAGCACCACATCCCTCCCCACTCTCCTCTCAATTCACTCAGGGCATCCAACCCCCACCAGACCACAGCATCACAAAAAGCTCATCCTCTCTCTTTTATCAGCTGTGTGAGCACACTGCCTGCAGAATCAGGCAGCAGCTGCATTTCATGCTGCACGGATTTCCCTGCAAACTTCACCTTCAAAAGCCCAAGTACCTAGAGCCCCAAGGCACAAGGTTTCCTTCTGCTTAGCGCTAAAAACTGGTCAGGAGCTTGGGGTTTTTGCATTGTTTCCTAAATATAATGTTTCTTCAGAAACCCAAGAGATTAAAAGCCCAGCTGACTGACGTTTACATGGAGCACAAAAGGATTTGGACTTTAAATAGGAGTACACACACATACATGCTTACAAGAAGGACCCTTCTGGACACAAATTAACCTCTATTTATGCTCTGGAAGGAAACTTTCCCAGGGGCTGTGTGTTTCCTATCTACCCAGCAATACCTAAACAATAGACACGCACTAAGAAATACACTGCATTGGAAAGCCTGATCCATCCAGGCAATTTCAGTACCCTTTGCTCCCAGCCATGAGGATCTGAACTTCATTTTTTTCCCATCAAAGTGGTCAAAAGCCCTGAGCTCCTGAGATGTGCCTCCCTCTCTGCCTCAGTTTCCTTCCAAGGTGCCTCAAGGGCTGAAGTCAGACAACACTGAAGTTTGCGATGTAGAATCATGAAATCACAGAATAGTTTGGGTTGGGAAGAGCCTTAAGATCACCGAGTTCCAGACTCCTTGCCATGGGCAGGGCATCTCACCCTAGATCATCTCTCCCAAGGTTTTGTCTAACTTGGGCTTGAACACTGCCAGGGACATGTCCAAGACCCATTTCTGCTGAAAGAAATCAACTGCAAATCAAAAAACAAAGTTGAGAAAATGTTGAGGGCAGGAAAATTGGGGGAGGGGGGTGGGGCGAGGGAGGACGACTTTATTTTATTTTTTTCTATGAATTTCCTGAAAAAAATATACATTTAATGTGATCCAAAAATCAACCGACAATCACTCAGAAGAGACATAATATTCAAAAACAGGACCTCCAAATTCTTCCCAAAGCTATGGACCAGCTCAAATAGGGACATGAATTAAGTTCCTTCACCAAGGCCTTTGCAGACCACAGGTGATTTGGACTTGGTCTTTACATTCATGTCTCCATTAGCACCTTTTTCCCCCCTTCCCACGCCTTTTGTCTCTGGCTCAGCACAGCATGGAGCAAGGTGATGCTCTTTAAATATATTTATAAATAAATATTTATTTCTACACTCAGCAGGTGACTTTGAGTGAATGAAGCTGAGGAGGAGGAGGAAGAGGAGGAGAGGATGGGTAAGGATGGCTGCACCCATGTGGGAGATGCACAGAGGTTATCGGTCTGCAGGAAAAATCAATTCCAGGGTCCCTTCCTTGAGCCCACATGGCCTCATTAGGCTATATCCAGACTGTTCCACTCTCCCTTCCTTGACAAACTGCCTGTGACAGGGCAGGATTTCAGTGCCCTAACAGTATACATTGATATATATCCACAAACACTCAAACCTAGAAATTTTTGAGGCTTTTCCCTGCCCCCAAAAAATGGTGATGGGGGAGAAAAAAGGGGCAGGGCAAAGCAAACCTCTAACAAAATAACAGATATGATCCTGCTATGAAGTCATTCCAGGTCCCCAGGAGTCTCTTGAGCAGCAGAGAAGAGGCGGAGTTCTGAAAGAGTCAGTTATAAACCCTGCAGCTGGCAAAATAATAATAATAGTAATAATAATAATAAGCCATGTCCAATCAGCCCTAATATCCATCACCACCATCACGTTCAATGCAGGACTGAGAGCTGGAAGAGAATAAATATGCCTGTTATTTCCATTGCATTCAGCGACTGATTGGAAATCCCAGCAGAGGCATGTTTTCAGCTGCCTTTCCAAGCTGGGGCCACTGTGGCTCTCTCTTGGCCACACTCTTGTCTCTCCCAGCATCTAACTCTGCTCCTCTTCCTCACTTCTCACTTGAGTTGTGCTTTGATTGTAGCTGGGGTTACGCTGGGCTGTAGACCACACTAGAGTTGACAAAGCCAGTGGTCTCATTCATTAACAAAACAAAGGACTTTATCCTGTTTTAGTGACCCCCACTGCTTCAGCTTGAGTTTACTCTGCCAAAATACAGCCACATAACTGAGGGCTCAGGTTAGCACCTAATATTTAGTAGGACCAACCAGGGCTCATTCTGGTGCTGGTGGAATTCTCATCCGAACCCATTCATTCTTTGATTTGGCAGGATCTTCAGTTGAGCCCAAAAGAAAGACCTTTGCAGCTCTTTGCAGAGTGGCCAGAAAAGTCAGCAATAAATCTCCCACTGCTCAGGCACCTTCTTCTCCAGCCAGTCCCTGTCATGGGGACTTTCAATCCCACAGTGATAAAGCAGGATCATACAACTTTGGTCTCATCAAAAGTCCTCATAAATGCAATTCCCTCACTTTGCCTTTTGATAGTCAAAGGCCCACTTACAGATTTCAGCATCCTGCCACAAAAACTCAGAGCAATGGGAGCATGCTCAGTAAGGCAGTGTAGGTATGGGAAGTTCTGGAGAAGCTGGCCTTAGTGCTGGGATCTCACTGAGGAGTGTTGCAACTTCCTTTAGGTGCCTTCTCCTCCACCTCAGCCATTTGGCAAGAGCCATGGCCACCATGGCTTCATCTAGAATCATGACTTAAACACTGCCATGCTGTTGGCACTTGACCATCCCCATCAAAACTGCTAATGTGGTCCTTGACACAACTCCTATTGACCTAGACCCAGCCAGGGCTCAACCAGGGGGTAAACACAGCCCACAGGACTCCCCAAAGTCTTGTTCCCATGGCTGCATCACAGTGGTATCTCCTCATGCATCCTGATGTCCACATGTGAACCTCTGCTCCCTGTCATTGTCACCCTTGAACTGCATGACATGGCCTTTGGTGACCCCTCTGCAGTATCCCTGGGAGAAGCCAGTAAGCATTCAGACGGCCAACAGAGTTGCAGGAAAGGACAGAAAAGTGATGGAGTCCCCGGCACCAGGGTCTTGTCCTGCCCCCCATGGCAATGGTGCTGCATCACCTCCATGGCGTGCCAATCCTCAGAGCTCCCTGATGAGGAGCAGGGTGGAGAGCAGGATATTTTCTGGTGAAGGCAGAGGAAGGGGTGACTGTGTTTGCTTTAAAACATTCAGGTGTTAATGCAGTTACGTTGGTGCCTTACAGTGCCACACTGCAACACAGGAACTGTGGGTATGGGCATTTAGTGTTACTCCTCCACACACCTCTAGATCCTTTTTCTTTCCCAACACCCTACTCTTTTTCTTTCTTTCTTCTTCTTTTTGGTGCTACAGGGAGGAACGGGTTGACTCAGAGAAGGAACGGTGCAGACAAATCCATCAACTTCATCCTTGCCAACTGGGAGGAGCCGAGCCAGCAAGCTGCGAGCCCCAGCATAGAGAGATGTCTGTACCTTGGGGGAACCTCCGCATTGACAGATGATGGGAGAGCCCCTCAGCCCCCCACCTCCTTGAATCCTCCGCACTCTCGGCATCTCCTCTCCAGCTCCGCACCAACTCTCTGGTCACCATGACAACGGTTGGCTCACATGAGGCTCTCTCGATGCAGCATTCACCCACCCCAGCTCAAAGCACAGCTTGTGGTGCCTCTGCATCCTATCCAGGTTTACGGGGCTGCCATCAAGCCAGCGCCCTTGGGCTGGGTGCTTAGAGGATGCTCCAGACTGCAGGTGAGTCTTGGAGTGAAAAGAAGCCAGCTAGGATGGGGATCATCTCTTTTATCTTGCTCCTAGGAAAGGAGATGGACGCTGAGAGCAGTTGAGATGCAGGAAAGTAAAAGTGGCAGAGCCTTGTGGTGCTCAGGGCCAGAGCTCATGTTGAGGTTACACCTCCACAAGGGCACAAACCCATGCTGGAGCCTGGTCTCCAGCCCTGAGGCTTGGCCATGCCCACACCATTAATCTTCCTCACCCTCTTAAGCATGGCTGCATCCCAACCACCTGTTGGGGATGGTCCTTCACCCGTGCCAGCTCATGAGCCATGCCAGGGATGGTTTGGGTAAGCCTAAGTTGGCCAGGGCTGAAACAACACCAGGTATGGCAGTGGGAGTGTTAAGCACAGAGCAAGTTGAACCCCAGCCCTTGTGTGCCCACTCTGCTTCATTTACAACTTAACAAAAACCAATCACTCAGCCAGGTCAGGGCCTGGGTAAACCTGAGCACATCTCCTGGCTGCTGGCAGCTCTTTTAATTCATCAGTGCCCTGGCTGATGTCAGGGCAGGTACCAGAAAACACAGGAGTGACTTTCAACAAGGAATGAAATCAGATGGTGACTCACTTAACACCCTTTCAGTCACTTGCCCTCTGCTTCAGGGGACAGATTCAAATGCATAAACAGTCACCAAGGACACAAAGCCACCCACTGGTAAGAGTGTCTGCAGTGACCAAGGGCTATGCTTAGGAAAGTGGCCACAAGATGGGACAAAAGAGCAGGGAGCATTTCAGTTACTGCAGGTGGAAAAGGGACCATGAAGAAGTGCCCAGGGATAGAGAAGGGACATGCAATTTGGACAGAGCAATCACTGACCCTACGCATCCCTGCTGAGCAGCTGTGAACCAGGAGTGCGGGCATTAGAAGCAAGCAGGGAAAGCACACCCCAAAATAAGCATGCCTGGTTTAGTTGTATTGCTAATGATCAGCAAACATGGCAGCCCTGTAACCTGTACCACAAGAAAGCAGTGGAAGTGATGTCCAGCTCTTGCAGGTCTTCTCCCTGTCCCAGTCTTTGGCACAAGCAAGGTGTACAGAGAACTTCTTGCTTGCCAGCAGAGACCCTGGCACAGTCTTGACCCAGACCAAAGAGCACTGCCCAAAACTGTCCTACCATATGGGTCCTAAAGAGGACCCAGGACCAGCTGCCACACAAAGAACAGTGAGAGGTTCTCCCCATTCCCTAGCTTTACATCCTCAGAAACGACACAAAAATAGGCACCTGGGTGAGAAAGGGACAGACAAAGGTAGAGAGAGGGCACACATTTCATCCTCCTTTTCCCAAGGAAAAGATTGTTCCAAGGAGAAAACTGTCTCAATCCCGCAAAAGACATCAGTGAATCCAAGTGAGGTGGAGAGGCAAGATCCCTCGGCTTTCCAGTTAGGGCTCAGGGCTGGACATCAGCAATGAGGTAATTATATATATTGCTGCCTGCCCTGGCCTATGGAAATTAATCAATGGAGAGGAAAACACAGCTCAGTGTGAACCTTGGACTATTGGTGAGGGAGTTAATTAGGCCCCCTGCAGCTAATTATTGCCATGAGATCAAGTGGTTTGTGTTCTATGGAGAATGCCAGCCATTCAATGGGACACAAAGAGATGGGAGGAGCAAAAGAAAAAGGGGGAAAAAAAAACCCATCATACTGTCACTGCTGGAATTTGTTTACAAGAGTACTTTATCAGTGTCAAGAGAAAGGCAGGCTGGTTTACACCACAGGGGTCCACAGGGCTCAGCTTAGTAAAAGGCAGCTTGCTGGGGGGTGAAAGCCTGTTGCTGGCAGCTGAGGTTCTTCCTAAAGGGATCCAAAGGCAATGGAGATGTTACTTACGGGCAGCCAAATTCCCAGTGCATTTAGGAAGGGGCTGGCATAGGTAATCTGTATCATGTGGCATCATGTTTTGATATGGGTTGGAAATAGTCTACTTCAAGACCTGGACCTTTGTGGAAATACCAGCACCAGTAGAATATGGGCTGACCACATTAACACTAAGAACAAAGCTCAGATTCACTTGACAGCCAGAATGAGCACTGAGGACTAGTACTTTAGAGCATGAAGATACAGCTATATATTACCTACATACATGCACACACAAAATTGTCCCTAGCATTAAAATTTCATTACAAGGAGTGTACCAGGAATAACCATTATCAATTATATATTACACGCTGCTTTAGTCTAAAAAAATTCAGTGGCTCTGGGGTTCTGCTGCGAGAAAGAGTCTCTCTTGCAAGGTTTCAAGCTGGCTGTGCTGAGGAGCTTTGTGATTCACCACACAACCCACCTAAGAGGTGCCCTACTGACTGTTTCCCTTGGCTTCAAGCAGGGATTATGGATCCCTCTGTGGGGTGCCCAGGACAGGACAGGGGCTGAGGACTTGGTCTTAGGGCTTTCAGAGGGGTTATTCTGTAAAGCTCTCAATTCTCTGTTTAGATAATGCCACTGTACCATGGGTCTCCAGCCTTAGTGCTCCTTCCATGGGGTCATTTTGCACCCTGACCTTCATGGACAGCTATATCCTCATCTTATCTTTGTATTGCTACCAGAGACTCATGCTAAAGTGTTAATGCTGATGTTTTAATCCAATTAGTGCCCCTGTGCATACCAAGGCAGCAGGTCTTGTGGAAACCTCAGTGTGAAGGCAGATGGATGGGTAACAGTCAGGCCAGGAGGGTCTGCAGGACTTTGTCCATCCCCTCAATGACTGGAGGGAAGATGGGGCTGAAGGGAAGGAAATTAAACTGCAGCCAGCTAGACCTTGTCCAATGGTTCATGTGGAAAAGAAGGGTCACTAGGCTATGAGTAAGACAGTAGAGTAAGGCTAAGCCCAGTTCAGGAGAGGGTAAGAGAGAGATCATTGCCAGGAAGCAGAACGGATCTGGCCAGTATGATGGGTGGGAGACAAGCAACGAGGAAGAGACATTAGTACCATGGACATTATCTGGGCTAGTACAAAAGTGTGTTCCACATTTCTCTGCTGCCAACAAGCCCACTGCTGCAATTTGAAAGCCCTATTTCCCTTTCCCATTCAGTAGCTCACGCCTGAGAAAGTGATTTCTTGGGATGGAGATTAAAGCAGAACAGCAGAGAGCCCCCAGTGCAATTATGAAAAGGAAGTAATAAAAAATAGTAATTAAAAGTCATATTTCTGCTGGGTAAATGCCTGGGCAGGGCTGGGAGCTGTTGGACAGAATGATGCCTGAAAAAACAGAGGATGCAGCACAGGTAGAGATGGGGCAGAAAGGCTTTCTCTGTACCAGTGAAAGAAACAGGGATTGCACCATCTCTGCTGCAACCTGTTAGCACAGCCCCTTGCACAGTTTCAGTACAGCAAAACAGGCCTGGTGGATCCTTGCCTCTGCTGTGACCTGTCTGTGCCTTTTGTCTCCTGTGGCAGCAGCCATGGACAATAATGTATCCATTGGATGTCCTGTCCCTGCGGATGATGTGGCTGTGGGACACATGGCATTCCAGTGCGGCTGCTATACTGGAGGTGGTGAAAAGCAAAGCAATTTGGGTTGGGTGGAAGAGATTTCTTTCACTGAAATGAAAACATTTATTTGGTTCCACCTTGAACTGAGAACATATGACCTCTGAAGTGGCAGCCAGGCCGTAGCCTAAAGACATCTCAGGGACAGGAGAATTACTAGTAAAAGCCTCCATGTGAAGACAATATCTGTATATGTAAATTAACCAGAGCCTCTTCTTTGAGGTCCTGAAGTTTTCTGCTTGGGTTGCCCGAACTTCAAACAGTCTTCCAGTCCTCCATTCAGCAGTACCCATAAGGACCTTGCACCATCCATGATGCCTCCTGCACCTCTGCGGGAGATGGGGTACTTCTGTCCACTCCACAACCTGGCATTGCCCCTTCAGATTGGGCAAAAAGAGGACCTCCTAGCATTGCTGACTAGTATCAGCATGCTGCTTTTGGAAGCTACCCAAACTCTTCTCATGGATGTACAGGCAAGAGAACCTGCCAGTGGGATGACTGCAATAAGATCTTCCCAGGAGAGGCTTCACATACCATTCATCAGCCCATTTCAGCTGCAGCAACACTGTCACATCCCCAAAGGTAACAGATGAGGCCTCAGCCTTGACGATCCTTTCAGGAAATGCTCATAAAAGCCCCCAAAGCCAACAACCCTAAAGCCCAGTGGGACTCTTTGCTTTCCTGCCGCTGAATCACCAGCTATGTGGGCAGCAGGAATTAAACAGAAGAAATAAGAATGGAGCAACGGTAAATGGAGATTGTAAACACGAGGCAGATTACAAACTTAATGGGTCTAAGCAGGCACTAGGGGGAAGGCAGGAGTGAGAGGAAACAGGCTGAGAGGGAGAGGGGTGGTTTTGTCTGATAGGCGGAAAGGGCTGTGGGAAGATCAAGCAACCCCACTGCACTCAGGGGAAGGGAACCGGATGCTCAGGGAATGGGAGCTGGAAATGCAATTCCTCTCCCTGACATGCAGCTGATGCTGCACGGCGCTGGGTCGCATAGAGGAAATCTGGAGGGAGCTGTGCGCAAGATAAGGTTCATGACCTCCACCATACCATATCTTGTGTTGTTCCCACACGGGTTTGGGAAGGATGGGGTGTCATGGGTTCAGCAGCAGCAGACATTTTTCTCTTTTTCATAGTATCTGGTGAGCACTGTGGTTTTGGTTTTCAGCTTGGGAACAGTGCTGATAACACCAGTGTTTGTAGTTATGGCTTAGAATGTTTATTCTGGCCAAGGACTTTCTGAGTTTCATGCTCAGCCACGGAGGAGGGGAAGCCAGGAGGAAGCAGAGACAGGGCACCTGACCCAAACTGACCAAAGAGGTATTCCATACCAAAGCATGTCATGTCCAGGATGGAGAAACGGAGAGCAGAGACCCGGAAGGGTGGGGAAGTGCACTGGGTAGTCAAGTTTAGTATCAGGTGATGGGAGTCACTGCTTGGTCAGGCTGGGTGGAAATTAGTTGGTGAGCTCTTGTATTCTTTCCTTGTATTTGCCTTGTCATTATTATTATTGGTGGTAGCAGTAGTGATTTATGTCATACCTTAGTTACTAAACTGTTCTTATCTCAACCTGTGGCAGTTGCATTCTTTCGATTCTCCTCCTCATCCGCCCGGGATTGGGGAAGAAAGAGGGGGGAGTGAATGAGAGAGTGACTGCATGAGTTTGAGGGCCTTAAACCACGACATGGAGTACAGACAGATGGAGGCTATTTTAGAGATGATGGGAAAATATGCATATGGAGGAGAAAAAGGTTTTCCAGTCCCATGTACATGTTCCTGGGACAAAGTGGAGATCTACTCATGGAAAACAACCCCCTCAGTTCTCCCCATAATAAAGGAGGATACTCAGGCTAGCCCAGGATGAGCCCAGTGGGTGAGATGCATGCCTCAAGCACTGCAGCTCAAATCCCTGCCGCATTAACTTCCCTATGGTGCAGATGATCCTGCTAGGAAGAACCTTCCAGAAAGTCTGCTCCAGACAAAAAAAAGTAGCACCTCTGGGTTTTGACACATCATGATCTTGCCACGGAAGAGCCATTTTATCCACCCATCTCCACTTGCCTTTTACCATCAGTGATTCAGTATTCAGCATCCATGTTTTTTCTGCGAGTTCCTGGAAGCAATGTGCTCCAAAAGCCCTTGGAGCGGGGTGCCATATTCCAAGCATGTCGAAGAGCCCCCAGCGGTCTCAGCCACCTCACAACTTCAGAGCTCTATGGCTACTGTTGGAAAATGGACTATCTTCTGGGCCAACAAGCTGAATTTCTAACTCATATTATTTATTTTGTTTTCCTCTGAAAGCCATTTGGGAATGACTTTCAGACCAGGGATGGGCAAGGTCTGGGGGCATGACAGGCCTTCAGAAGCCCAGACACAACAGCTGCAGTCCTTGTAGCTCTCCTGAAAACCCTACCAAAACAAAGGCTTTCCCAGTGATCCAAAATGTCCTACCTCAGCTCCATCAGCCCCTGAAAACCTGCCCTTACTGGGTGCAAGTATTTTTGTTGGGACATGCAGAACTAAGGCCCATGATCCCTCCTGATGAATCTCCCTTCCATTGCAACATGTATAACTGTACTTCCAGCGCTGTGCACAAATATACTTTAAGTTTTGTTCTGCCATCCACAAGAGATGATTGAAAATGAAAGCATGAACAATCAAGGCAACATCAGCTTTGCTATTATTATGGCTGTTATGAAATTTCCATGTTCTTGCAGTACCTAGGGTTCAAAAAAAAATCTGTTTTTCCCCATCTTCTCCCCAAAGTGTTTCTTTACATGCTCTAACATGAAATCACTACCAGAATTCTCCCTATACTACAATGCAGCCACGAAAACAAATGGCTTTGTGAGTAAAAGAGCAAAGCAAGGTTGATTTCCAAGGGATGGTGGATTCCCTGGTGTCCAGTAGAGCACAAACTCCAACAAAATATCTACCCAAAGCTGTGAGATCCATGAAGTTAGTCTAATGGGGGCTTTGGCTGGAATTTAATGTGGGATATGCTCCTGAGCTGCTTTTTTCTTCACTGAGCATACTAACTTGTTCCTCTTCTCTTTCCACATCTGGCTGTGTGAAACTAGTAGGATTTAACCCTAACAAATTAGTATTGAAGTACATGAGGGGTCCTGAGGTGGCTGCTGACAATCACCCTCCATCCCCTACATAGGTGTGATTCCTTTAGGAAATCAAAGCAAACGTGGTGAAAGCTGCACAAAACCAAACATGAAAGCTCTGGAAAGAGATTTTTGCACCTCTCACATGAAGATGAGCATTTAAAATGTCTCTGAGGTGAGATCTGAGTTTGAAATTTTCCCTCAGGCTCTAATAGTTAAGTGAAAAATATAATAATTAAAAAATTGAATACTGATGACTTTTTCTCTACTTACTTTGTTTTAGAATCATAGAATCATGTAGATTGGAAAAGACCTTTAAAGATCATGACGTTTGTCAGTTTCTGAGGGCAGAACATCCGTCCTGGAGAGCCTGAGATCGACAATGCCATAGGTAAAGACAATGGACTTCAAACCATGGGGAGAAGAGCTGGCTGCTCACACCAGTGTGAGCTACTGATGGGACAGGGCCTCTGCCAGGCAGCTCACCACTCATCTCCCAGATGGGGGTGACCAAGTCCTCTGGTTGCTGTGCCAGTCACCCCAACCCATCTCTGAGACCAGCACGGAAAAGCTGACACATGCCGCATCACAGTGCAGTACTCAGCTGCACCCACTTTTTGGCCTTCCTCTGAGTGTTTGAGCCACCTTCTTGTTTCCTGCTCCAAGGGACCACAGCCCTGCACGGCTGTCCTTGGAAAAGGGGACAAGCAAGATGCCACCTGGTCTGAGCACACACCTTTATGCTCGTGTACGCTTGAGCATATGCACACGTGCTTGGGTGTATGCTTGCATTAAGTGTGCTTATGCACGTATGTTTGCATGCCTGTTTTTGCACCCACACATACGTGTTTCTGCAAGTGTGTGTGCCCGTTTCTGCACCCGTGCAAGCTGGTTTTTGCAAGTATGTGCATAGTGCAATCATTACGTATATGAGTACACTGTACACATGCAGACAAAAGGGACGAGTGTTTGTGTACACAGCCTTGGGTGCGTGCTCTGAGCATGATGGAGCTGTTTGCCCTCCACGGTGTATGAGTGCAAGGGGATGCAGAGCTGTGTGCACACGTGTTCAAGAGGGTCCAAGCAACCCTCTTCCCTGGATCGCACTGCACAAGGTATTAATGAGCAGTAATGGGATCTCGCTGTGACTCATCATCATGGATCTGACAAACTGTTGATCCCATTGATAAAAGCCCAGAGGGTTCAGGCACCTAGCCAAATCCCTCCACTTCATTCATGGAAAGGAGGGCTGGGGAGGGAAATCGGCTGGGCTCAGGTCCAGAAGAACAAGCGTCGCTGGCTATTGCACAGAGTCCTCCGATAGCCATGGATGGAAGCCAGAGGCATGGGCAGAAGCCGGGAGCCATAGATATCCCCATGCAACAAGACTGCAGCCAGAAAACAGCAAGGCAGCAGTGCCCTGGGCCAGAAATTTGCATGTAGGGGAAAAAGGAGCAGACCCTTCCACAAAGCCCTGTCCCTGGGAAAGGTCCTGTCATTCTGCCCTTGTGCAAATCCCTCTGCTGGTGCCATTAACCTAACTAGTGCTGTTGGCTTGGCTCTAAATCTGACTGATTTAGAATCAAGCTCCAGTCCTACATGCCAGCAGCATGTGAGACCCCATCAGCAAGATAGGTAAGAAAAAGGAAGGGGCAGCCCATGGCTGTTGTAGGATGCCCAGGCTGCAAATATCCCTCATGCAATCCTTTGTGCATTCACAGTGTCCCCAAGCTCTTCTAGATGTCTCCAGTGTCAGAAATCATACGTTCTTTGCAGCTTTTCTTAACTGCATCTGGAGAAGTCACCTGAAGCAGCCAGCCTATCCGCCCTTACAAACGAATCCCCCAAGCCCTGCCCTTCCAGGCACATACAGTGCATCATGGAGAGAAGTCTCTTGCCAATGAGTGGTGTAGGCAGATGAACCATATCATCAGCTACTGCAGTACATCACGCCCATGGGGGGACCCATCACAATGGGCAAACCTGTAAATAGTAACTTGTAGGAAGTCCCCTGGCCACCAGATTGTTAGTTCAGAGAGGTCATTCTGCTGCAGACTTTACTGAAACATGCACATTCCCATAAAATTGTGGGGTTTGGTGTTTTCCAGCAGGGAAATCAAAGTTTGTGTTGAGAAATTCCTGGTCAGCTTTCTCAGGAGATTCATGAAACGACACAAATGGGATCACTGAAGGAATGACTTCTACCTTGGTGCAATCTGCTTGCAAAAGTGTTGAAGAGGAAGGAAAGCCTCCTAGTTACCTCAGGTGGTGCTGGACATGGTGCTCTGACCCATCAGCAAGGAGCTAAGGCATTACTGCTCCAGGCAGAGATCTACCCACGCAGCTCTATGCACAGCTGCTCTCAAACTACTCTGTTGAAAAGACAAGCATGGCTCATTATGGAAAGGTGTGGGGTTGTTTTTAAACTCATGACATTTTGACAGACTGGTCCGAGAGGCTGACCACAAACAGTGATGCTCCCAGACCTGAGGAAACAATCAGTCCAAGCAGGGTAGGGCAACCTTTGCCAGAGGGAACATTTCTCACATCTCAGGTGCAACCAGAAAGAGATCATGTCATGTCACAGAAGCTAAATGCAACATCTTATGTAGATAGCGCAGGAACTTCTCAATGGGTTTCTTTTCAAGTGTCAGGTCATAAGACCTGACAGCCAACCCTATAATATTTTAAGCTGTCGGGATAAGAACTGAACCACAAGCCTCTCTCAGAAGGCAATGTATAGAGAATGCAGGCTTGGATAGGCTGAACACATCCTGTTTTCACTGACAGCATCTCCAGGTCTCATGGATAAACTGTAGAGATTGACAACCTGTCACGGACAAAAGACTATTCAATATGACCTCACCTGGAATTTGATCCCTACCCAGACCTGTTGTTAAGAGAGAGATGATGGCTGGTTTGCTTTAAAAGCTGCAGCAGTGGCTTAAGTCAGTCCAGCCTGCAGACTACTGTTGGATTAGTCTCACTCCACCGCTTTAATGTGTCTGTAAAGGTTAAGTGCAGATTCCTGAAAGTGCAAACTATGCAGTGGGGTTGTGTTGGAAAGGAATACAGAAATGACAGCTTAAAAGCAAGCAAAAGGAAAATGTAAAGTGTTTATGAAGAGCCTTCTGAAGAGAGAGATGGTCTGTGGCACAGTGTCTAGGAGAGAAGGGAGCTCAATGCCACTACCCACTTGGGGCTGATTTTGCCAAATCATCAATCCCACAGGAGACAGCAAGGTAACTTTAGAAGACTTGAATCTAACACAAGCAAACATGCAACAGCAAGGATAAAACACCTACAGAGACCCTGATCCTGCTACTGAACCAAAGCAAGCAAACCCTTGGAAAGTGATCTACATCATCTCCTCACATCCTCACATTACTTCCAAGCCTGGATGCAGAATTCAGGGAAGCTCCTGCCAAAGTACTAGTGAATAACTACATCCAGCAGAGAGGAAAATTAATACTTCAGCTGTATATTGTAGCAGCAGTCACGAGTTTCTGTGCGTGAGGAGTCGATCCCTGTGTTGTGCTCTACCCACACAAGCAGTCCCATTGAGATCCAGAGTTACTCAAGCGGGGAAAGTCAAGTGAAGTGAGGATGTGTGGGTAGCTTTCACAGAGCTTTTAAGGTAACATTTGAGGTTGCCATCCAATTTCTCCTCTTGAAATTCACTGAGCAATTTTCTCCCTCTTGTAACGCTTTGCTTTTTTTTCTTATTTTTTTTTTTAAACCAAATACACATTACAGAGAAAAATGGCAAGAAACTGTAATTGTAGAGGAAGGGAGTGAATGCAGAGAAGGGAGAGAAGGCAGCTGTATTGACCATCTGCTATACCGCTAAAAACACCCACTTAAGTATCTGTTTACAAATCAAGTTGCCTGTGTTAGTAGAAACAGAGGCACTTGCTTCAGATGTATCAGACGATTGGCTGCCAACACGCTGAGTTTATTAGGTAGCAGACTGGGTCTTTGTGAAAACGTGTGGTAGGAGGAATAAAACCAAAAGCTGTTCTTAACAAGGAAATACTGAGAGGCACACGTTAGAAAAAACAGCGCCTGTGAGGAGCTGCAACGCGTGCCCACCCCTGAGCCAGCTGCCATTGCTAGAGGAACCCTACGCTTTCTGAAACACAAGGTGTACATTGCAAATATAGACATGAATAACAAATACTCAGCTCCAGCTTTGTCTCTCTTGTTTACCAAGGACTGTGTTGTCCAGGGATGCTGTACCACCACGGACACATCTCACGGCTGGCTCATAGTATTATTAGCAAAACTGCTATTCCTTTAAAAAAATGAAGTTCCCAGTTGGTTTAGTATTTCTTTACTCACTGAATTCCTGGAGTGCTCAACATCCCTTGGGAATGGGTTATGTACCATTCCAGTGTTTATCTTAAGAAACCTCCTATGAACTGTTATTACATTACTGTATTTGTGACATTTTGTGACTGTTATCATAAGACACGGTCTGATACCTGATGGCATCAAACCAGACTGGCAGTCTTGATTCAGTCCCAGCAAGTGGGCAGAAAGGTCTCTGAAACCATGAGCCCGAATACTCTCCAGATTAACAAGCCCAGCAAATAAGAACCTGCTCTCTTCTTTCTTCAGACGATCTGATAGTGATCTGAAGACTCTTGTGTTCACACTGAAAATGTTCAGCTGGGCTGTTTGACATCCTCTCAGCCCCAAATGTTGAGTCTCGTGTAGTTGCAAGTAGAAACACATCATGAAGATAAATTGCCTGATATGCTGGTGAAAAGCACATCCCTCCTTTCCACAGTTTTCATCAAGAGCCCTACTTTCAAAACTCTCTCAGTGGAGACCAATGGTAGCATTGTGACTTTGAACCTCCCACAACACCTTTATGTGGAATTAAACCTGTTTTAGGATCACTGAAAACCTGCAAATAAAGGCAAGTATATGGGGCTACACAGGCACCTGGAAGACACACGGCAAGGGAGATCAATCATTGCAGCCTGTGGATTTGGCACATTATCACCCATTTAATGTAGACACCTAAAATAAACCAGACGAACTGAGTTCATTCACTGCCCATTCACGCTTGCTGCTTATAGAGCAAAGAGGTTCTCAGATGGAAACAACTGTGGGCACCCGCAGCATAGTTCACTTTTTCTGCATAGCCATCTCCTGCCATTTCAGACGTCCTGAGGGAACTCTCACGCTCATGGATACTGTGCCTTTCTGGAGCAACACCCATTGGCCAGATGGATCCTGTTGGCATTTCAAACCTCACGAGATACTTAATGGTGGGCAACAAACCAATCTCCAGTTATGGAAGTCAGGTCTGGATTCAGAAACTTACATTCTTTGCCATTCTCTCCCCTTTGGATAGGTACTGCTGTACCCTCACTGCAAAGAAGCCCAAAATCCCATCAGACAGCGCTGCTTGGAATTTTATACCCATTTTATACAGAAATGTTAAAAAAAATGCACTCCCAAATACTTTCTAAAGGTGTGTTTAATCACAGCAGGGATAATGAAGCATTCTAACCGCTAAGATGCCAGGTCATCACTAATAATGCCTAATGATGGAAACACAAGTCATTTGCCTTCTCCTGAGGTGTCTGAGTGCTACGGACACCTTTGCTTCCTATGCACTGGCATCAAGACAGTGCTTTGGTTGCAATCTCACTCCAGTTCGTCACCAAAGAGTTGCAAACATAACATCAATCTGAGTACTTCCGTAATTGTGGATCAACAAGTGGCCATGTTCTTGATGTTCAAGTCAACCACACCTGTTGTAAATCAAAGCTGCTCAGTAAAAGTCAGCCATTTGCATTTCTTTGCATCCACAGAAGACATGGTTGGTATTCCAGAAAGGATCAAAGTGGGACTATAGAAATATCGATAGGGATACTTAGAAATGTTAAGGCAGATGGCACAGCTCCACCTTAACTCCTGCCCTCAGAAAGCCCTGGAAAACACTGAAGTTCTGGCTGACCTGTCTACAGCTACTGCCTATTCAGACACCCAGGATCTTCTCCCTCACAGTCAGTCACACCAGTAGCCTGTCTTATCTCTTCTGCTGCAAGCCTTACCTGGCTTCCCTCCCTTATGCTCTCCTACACAGCAGCCTTCTCTTGCTGAAGAGCCCAAGGAAGAAGAGCCTGCACAGGCACACTGGTTTTTAATCTCTAACAACAGCAGCAAGTACAGCCCTCTCCTGCAGCCTGCGGTAGGCTAGCAAGCCTGCAAGACAGCCAGATCCAGGCATCTACCAGCTATTCATCTCCTGCAGGAGACAATATTCCCTGTCTCTTTGAACAACTGCATTTTACGAGGGAGTTAAAAGAGCAGACACCGCCGATCAGCTGTTAATGCTCACTCCAAAGATGAAAACATTTAACATGAAATCAGATCTTAGGGGATAGGATTTTTTTTATTATTATTACTCTCTCTCTCTCTCTTTTTTATTCCCTTCCCTTTTAATTCGCTCCTTTATCTCCCAGGCCTTGATAGTGTCAAGAACTGACTGATGACTACAGTGTTGAGTTGCTTCTGGTTAAATCAAACACAGCTTCAAGCAATGAGTGTCTGGCCAGGAGTAGTTCAGAAGTGACAAGAGAAAGGGAATAGGCTACACTCCTTTGATGGGCGGAGGGAACTCCACTCTTGGACTGATGGAGAGAGGAAGAGAATCTCCCAGCGATGGTTATCTCTGTCCTTTGGCACAATAGAGATACCCACAGGGAGGGTTCAGATAATTTGGGCAAGAGACAGGGTCTGTGAGGGTGGTGCATGGCAGCAGAGGATGCTCATAGGAACAAAGAAGTGACACCTTCCATTCAGAGGGAAGAGACAGTTTTGTGCTTTGTCTTCTCCAACTGAAGATACATACACGCATAAAGAAATAGCCTAACTCCTTCTACTATAGTGAAGCTCTGTGGTACACAGCCTTTCTCTCTACAGGAAGAAATGTTAGGCAGGAGACTTGTGCTCGGTAGCATGAGACTTGTTGTACTCGGTGGCATCTGCCTCTTCAGAGGGCAGTTCCACAACCAAACCAGCACCATCCAGTTTTGCATATAGGTGGACACGGTACAACACCATTGCAACACTGATGCTGAATGCACAGCCATAACCACTGCTGAACAGCAACGCAGCCATTCCAAGTTGTTCACAGATGTCCAAATCTGAGCTGAGTATTCTTCAAGGTCAGTTCCTGCCTCTGTTCCCACCACGTGAAACTGCTCCAAAAAGCCAGTACACTCCTCCTGCTCTACTATGTGCCATTTTGCATTAGCATCAATGCCACTTAGAGCAGCAAAGCTCTGCTCTTTATTAATTCAGCAGGGCTGTTCATCCACCTTATGTAGATGAACACCAAACACATTCTGTGAGCAGCACTGGGAATCAGTTCCCCACTAAAAGAAGCCATTTTGGTTAAGGCAGACAGCTTAAAAATCTGGAGAAAAGGGGTAATTTTAGGAGTTATGCCATCTGCAACACATTAGGTATCAGCCAGGCTCCCTATAATGAAGGCTGCATTTACATGGATGTGTCCTCAGAGATGGAGCATGTCACCTTGGTGGCAAGGTGGTTTCCACCATGGCTCTGAAGTCACACAGCAGTTGTGATGCTGTCTCTGGGATATTACCACCCCCTTGGAGCCACAGCTGTGTATATATAGCCTCTCGTACGCTGTTGTGCATTATAAGTTGCTATCACATAATTTAAACATTCAAGAGATGTCCAAAGTGGGGTCACAAATCCAAACTCCCTTGAATTGCTCGAGCTGGATCAAAATGCATAAGATCTCAGAAACTGCTGTGCAAGGCCAAATTCATCCATTTTCTGTCTCCAACAATAGTCAGTAACACATTCCCAAGGACATTTAGGTAAAATGGTATTTTCCCACAAGACACACAGTCTCCTGCAATCTTCATATCAAGTACTACCTACAGAGCCATCTTTTCTTCAGATTTTCAAATCCTAATGACTTTTCAGGCTATGTAAACCTCTAGCATACACAGCACCCTTCAGCAATGAGTTCCACAGCTTAACTGCAGGCCATGTGAGGACAGTGTGGTGCACAGCAGGATGCTGAAGGCAAGTGTCTGAGCTAAAACAGGCATATTAATGCTGCTGACCAGCTCCTAGATGCAGGGTGAGTTGCATCTGGTAAGTCCAACACTGGTAGGCAGATCTCCATCCACCCTGCAGGCCCTCATGAGCTCCTACATGAGAGGAGCTGAATGGGATAAACCTTTCAGAGTCCTGACACATAATTATTTATGCAGAAACCAGTTCCACACACTGGCTTTACCTTGATTTGCCCAGAACAAACCAGTCACCTACGTCCAAACAGCATCTCCTTGGTCCCGGTTTCCAGAGTACATGGATCCAGTATCTGGATCCTGTAGGATCCCAGAGTGTTAAAGGAGTCCTGTACCTCAGTTTCTCCTGTGTTTTAACTGCAAATTCTCTAAATCTGGGGCTAAGTCTTCTTGGGTGTATCCACAGAAAACATTGGATGTTGGAGTACATTCCGGGTTTCCCAAGGAGTGGTGGCAGCCAGTGGGGCTTGGTTTTCTCATTAACAGTCACTAAAACTTTCAGACACCTGGCAAAGGGCAGCTTTGCTTGCACAGTCTGACAATGCAGTGCACAAGTCCAACACCTCCGGGACACACATCCCACATCCCTGCTTGGAAATAAAATGGGCCACAGACAGTTCTCTGAGGGCAAGCAGCATGGCACAGCTCACATCCATATGGCTAAACTCACCCGTCCTCCAAAACAGGCTGGCATCGAGCCGGTTGGAAAGCATCCATGCTAAACCCTCAAGCACACCCAGCTATTGTCTGGGAGAAGGATAGCTGGTCTGGACTAAAATCGTGCTTGGGACCATGGTAGTGTTGTAGTGCTATGGATGACCCCGGACCTGCATTCAGTCTTGTGCTTTTGCTCTAGTTGGTTGGTTAGTGGAAATATAGAGATGCAGTCCTGGTGAGCTTTCAGACTGTATACACCGACCATGCCTGCAAGGACATGGCTACATCCATGCACACGAGATGGCAGAGGCAGTTAAAATTTAGCCTTACAGATAACTGACCTCCAGTGTCCAGGTCCTGACAGTGTTCAATTTGCTAGTACAGACACACACTCACTACCTAGGTGCCCACCTCCCTGCTCATTGTTTGCCAGAAAACATCAGAGGAGCAGGCACTCTTGTATCCTAGAAGATGCTGAAGGCAAAAGTAGCCATGCAATCCATACTTGTGGGCAGAGGCGTTCCTGCTCCAAGCTATCCTAATCCCAAGAAATGACAGACACAAGTATGGCAAAATAGGGGAAATACACCAGAACTGAATACAAAGCTGGAGCCTCTTTGAAAGCCTGTCTCTGTTAGAATGCCCCCAAAGCTGGATGCAGCATAGGAGAAGTCCCAGTCTCAGTCTCTCCATTGCAAAACCCAATTACCTCATAGTCACAGATTACTAGAGACCAGGGAGAGGGGAGAGATACAAAATCACAGAACAGAATGGTTTGGGTTGGAAAGCTCAAGATAAGCTCATCTAGTTCCACCCCCCTGCCACTTACAGGGACACGTTCCACTAGACCAGGTTGCCCAATGCCCCATCCAACCTGGATTTCCATCTGAGTCAAGAACACATCCCTCCTTCTTGTGTTGCCACAAGCAGTTAAAAAATAGAATCATAGAATCACAAAATGGTTTGTGTTGGAAAGGACCATCCTTTCCATCCAAAGGATAATCCAGTTCCAATCCCCTGCCATGGGCAGGGATGACTTCCATTAGACCATGTCACCCAAGACTCTGTCCTACCATGCCTTGAACACTGGCCTGACTTTCAGCCCTCACCACCAAGCTATTGACCATTATCTACAGCACTATATTAATTTGTAAACTAGGAGCAGTCATGTAGTAAGAAGAACAGATTTTTCCTTCAATAGTTTTGACAGTAGGAACCTCTCCACACAGCCAAACTTCTGGAGAGAAAAAAATTATTTGGGGGTAAGAGAGGAGGGAAATAGCAGCCATCAACCTGATGTATAGACTTCAGAAGTGGCCTTTCGACAGCTTCGATTCATAAGTCTGGCCAAACCAGAAACCCTGCCAGCCTCCAAAGGAAACCCCTGCTATGGTCAAGCCTCAGTCATTTCAAGAAGCAGAACAGGCATTGAAAGATGTGGTACTGTGGTGAGACATCCTCTGTTCTGTTCATGCCGGCTGAAGACTCTTATTAGTGTAGCTGCATTAGAATAGGCTTCACCTGACTTTGGCTTGCACCATGAAGACACGCCTGCAGAGATAAGTGATTTGATCCCAGAGAAATGCAACTAGAGAAAAATTAATTTATCTGCAGAAGGGCCCACTTTGCTTGGGGTCCTTTCAGAATGAAGATAATTAATGCCAAGAGATCTAGAGGCTTAGTGAAGATTCGGCTTCCTGGAGGACTGAAGACAGCAAAGGAAGACAGGCAAAGGGCTCCAAGGTCAGTGCACCCAGCAGAACAACCAGCACTGCCAGAAATCAATGACTTTGCCAATTTATAGGTGAAAAGGATGCATATTTTCTGCAGAGAGAAGAATTAGCCACTGGCGTGATTTGCCCAGGCATGTAGTAAATGCCTTGTTTCCTGATGTATTTAAAAGAAGATTGGATGTCCTTCTGCAACCACCCTTCTTGGGCCTGGCTGAAGGTAGTTAGTGCCTACTTTTGACTTAAAACTTCAGAGCAACCTGATCACAGATATAACACATATACACACACATACAATATATATGCATATGATGCACACATAGAATCATAGAATAGTCTAGAAAGCTGCTAAGGGTATCTGTATTTTAGAAGAAGCCCACGAGATTCCAGAATTGAACCCTCATCTCTGTTCCTGCCCTGTGCCTTCACCCTTCATAGACACCTTGTAATATTATTTCATTTTTCTTAAAGAGTTCAGACAGCGCCGCAAGTGAGAAGTCCTGCAGCACTTTTGGAAGGGAGAGAGGGCAAGAAGGAAGATGGTAAAGAGTTAATTGGGTTCAAACTTAAACAGGGAAAGTTTATATTGGATCTGAGGAAGAAATTCTTTACTGTAAGGGTGATGAGGCACTGGAATGGGTTGCTCAGGGAAGTTGTGAATGCTCCATTGCTGGTGGTGTTCAAGGCCGGGTTGGACATAGCCTTGCGTGCCATGATTTAGTGGGAGATGTCCCTGCCCATAGCAGGGGGGTTAGAACTAGATGATCTTGAGGTCCTTTCCAACCCTAGCTATTCTATGATTCTATGATTCTATGATACACTAAATCCTGCGCTGTGTACACTGAGATGGATCTTTTTTCCAGATCATCTAAAGAATTGATATTACATAATTGATATATAGAATTATATTACAGTAAGTATGTGTGTGTAGACACTTGTGCATTTCAAACAGTTTTTAGCAGTTTTAACAGCTCTTGGTGTTTTGGTGCCAGTCCCAGGGCGAGCAGAGTTGGGCACAAGCATTAAGGCAAAAACCACAGACGGCCAACTCTGAACGAAAACATTTACACGCAGAGAAAGGCAACATAGAATAGTTAGGGTTGGAAAGGACCTTAAGATCATCCATTTCCAAACCCCTTGCCATGCGCAGGGACACCTCATAGTAGACCAATCAATCACAAGAATTGCAATTCACACAAAACTCCCTCACTCCAACACATGGTTGTCATCCTGGTGGTGATGTGCACTGCTGTATATAAACTATTCCCTGGTCCTGAGAGCTTGCTGCAGTTTAACTCTCTTGCCCATGAGAAGACTTGTACACCCCAAACCACCTTTTGGGAATTGCCCATGTCTTTTCCTAACCCCCTGAGTGTGGCTGGGAACTGTGCTAGCCGGTCTGGGTCAACCTAATGCTGTGAGTTCATTGCTTTCCTTCCCACTGAATAACACTGTGCACGCATGTACACAAATGCACACCTTGTTCTATGAGGCTAGGAGCGGAACAGCTTCTAGGAAACAAAGCATTATTCTGTATGATTCATCATGCAACTTCTTGTTCACACCTTCTGTGGCTCAGGAACTAAGGCTTTAGCTGAGTTAACGTCATAGCTGTAGTTCTGAGGTCTTCTGCCCTGGCTACACAACAGAGCTGAAAGGCTTCAAATCAATCCTGGGGGGATATTTATTACTACAGCTTTTACGTTTGTATTTTTAACCTCCTTGAAGAGTTCCCAAAGGTAGCCAGAGGAGGGATACTATTTTAAGTGCATGAAGCAGATGAAAAAAACCCACAACATTAACACTTAGTGCATTTAGTGGAATGGCAAGTGTTTGATCTGATCCTCAGGCTGGAAAGGGTTGTATTTCCTTGTACAGAAGCTGAACAGCATCCTCCTCCCAAACCAAACGTCAGTCCCCAGTTCCAGGCTGTGGTTTCAGAGGATGTTTTTAAGAGCCAGGACTATGCACTCAACCCCTGTGTTAAGTGAACACGCACACAAACTACAAGAGCTCAATCACACGATGATATTAGCTAAATTATGAGCAGTGCTGCTAGAAAAGTTCCAGTGCATGCTGGAAAAACATTAGCAACCCAGACTTGCAATAGCATCCACTGTAAGGAGCTCAGGGGCCAACAAACAGCCCATGCAGAAAGGTGACAGGTGCTTTTTGCACGCAGTATTTCTTCTGGCAGGGAAGTGCTATCAACCCTGGAGTGCTGGAAACAGCAAAAGGAGGTGAGAAGTCTTCCCAGAGACATCGAGGAGGTCTGGCACTGAGCAGGGAATTTCGTGCACTCCACCAGGCATTTCTAAATCAGAGGGCAATACCTTGTGAGCAATATAAAATGATGGATATCAAAGTGATAGGAAGAAACGACCCCAGAAAAGCTACATTACAAAATACTGTAAAATTTCCTCTGTTTCTCTCCAATCTAGCTGGCAGTGGGATAGAGAGAGGGTTATATCCAGGTGAAAGGGGGAAGTTGTTTCATATCACACAGTATAATAATTTCCTTTTCAGGTCCTCCTCCCTAGGCAGATCCACCACTCACTGCCAATAGAGCCATTCACCACACTTTGGCATTTGAGTACTACACTGTAGCTTTTGGGTCTGAACTCTTCCAAACAGAGAGCACAATCCTCCCTTTCCAAAGGCTCTTCTCAACACTGAAATTGATTTTGGTGCAGAAACTACTCATACATGCCACCAAGCAGCCAAGAACACCAGCCTGGGTTCCAGCTCTAGGTTAAGGTATCTAAGCCTGGTTCCTATATATTGGTGTCTCCATTTCCACAAAATCATGGGAGTCCTAGTCAATACAGTCAGCAAGGCTGGGAAAGAAGTTCAGTTCTCCCTACAGCAGATGTCTCCTCCAGCACAGCTTGAGTGTGCTCTTCAAGCTTCTTTGTGCTCAAGTCTCTTGCCCACAGGGAGTGATCTAGTCACAACTGTGATACCCCAAGGTATTTTTCCTAGCCTTTACCCTTTGTTTCAGAGAACCGCTGCAGTCCCATAGTCATCCTGTACATCTTCCTATAGAAGAATAATCCTTCTATCTGGCTGCAATATTCCTGCAGAGCAGCAACATTCAGTAAGAATATGCAGCAACTTCAGCATCTGGGTAGTTTCATCTGGGGCCTGTGGGTACCACTGCAACACCACTTCTGGGAGGGAAGGCAGGCAAAGACTGGATCCACACATGCTGGGGAGCATCAAAACAGTGTGTGGGATATGCTTTCCTTTTGTTGTGCAGGTTGTTGCTCTAGCTGTGATTAATTCTGCAAATCTATAGGGGATGCTAACATTTTTATTACCGTGCTGCTAATAAGGGAGGTTAATTAGTCCCTCCTCTCTTTCAGCTGCTTGGAGGTGTCCTGGTGTGGTTTTATCCACCACCGGCTGTGATAGAAGAGCCATTGCCACGAAGGCAGAACCATGGACAGAGCCCGTCTGGAGTGCACAAGATGTGCAGTAGACAGTGCACTAGATCTGGAGCAAGGGGACACCAAATTCAACCCTCGGGTTCAACTGATCCCAGGTCTCCTTGCAATAGCCCAGCAAAGCAAGACCTTGCCCTTGTGGCTCAAAACACAGCAGTTTCCTTGCTGGTAGCTTCAACTGTGTGGGGAAACATGGGGTGTTTCCAGCTGATACCTCAACCCCTTCCACTATACATCTTGCTTACGATCTTAGGATGATCCGGACATCCTGTCTCACGTTGTTTTGTCACAGAATCAGAAAACAGCTCGGGTTGGAAGGGACTTTTAAAGATCATTTAGTCCAGCCCCCTCCTCTGGACCCTGCCTGCTAACTCTACCCCATTCCAGCCTGGACTCACCCTTGATGTACCGTGGAGATAAGAAATAGGTGCCATGTTTCAGCAGGATCAAGCTGGTCTCTACTAGAGATCCTTCTGATTTATCCTCCTTCTTCCACTTCCATGCTACATTCACCACCCTGTGATCAGTTCACACTTGAGTTTCCTTCTTCTACTGTTTGTGAGACAAGCCCTTGCATATTGGCAGGAATTATTGCCCAATTCTATCTGCTCCACACATTACTCCTTGGGACCAGCTAGGCTTACCTCATGTCTGTCTGCACCGCTCTCTACATCCACTTTATGGTAGCCCCAAGACCAGCTCTGGAGGTCAACCTAAGGTTTGTGGAGCTAACAGAAATTATTCAATTAACATGAATTCACAACAGATCAGGTCTTTGTGTGAGGAGCTCCTCTCTGTAGCCAGAACATCCTATTTAGCTTGCAATACAAATGCTTTTTGCTGCACAGCATGGTGGCAGTGCCAGTGTCTGCAATAAGATGCAAAAGAGCAGTAAGAGCGGCAGCAGCCTCTGTGGGAAGTGCCTGATTTCAGCAGCTCTCCTGGGATTGGGCAAGTGCTGGTGCCTCCACAATGGAGTAGGGCTGGGGCCTCCTGCTCTTTGATTCAAGGAGTCTGAACTTGTTCAAATCCTTTACTTTTCCACTCCTCTCTCCTGGTGAAGCAGAAGTGTTCATTTTCAGCTCCTGGAGCACACAGGCTTTCTCAGAAAAAATATGCTTTCCAAGCAAAGATCCCTAGGAAAATGAAATACTTGATGAAGACCTATCCCCTTGCCTTCCCTCCCAACCATTTTTAAGTACTACAGACATGAAATAAGATTTTTTTATTAAAATATCGGCAAGCAAACAAAAAATCTGAACAGGTATTCCTCACCAAAGCCAGAATCAGCTCTGAAAAACTACTAAGGCAGAAGACTTAACCCCAGGACTGTAATTTCTTTCCTAGGGAGACAGCAAAGCCTCTAGAGCTCTCTGTACAGAGGGACTACTGGTATTATTTGATTTGTTTTTGCTTCAGTGTAATAACAGCCCTTCTCTAAGTCTGGGGACTGGATTTATCCTTATAATATGACCTTTTTGTAGCCTACCAGTAGTGGGAAATGGACAAACCCTGGGAGAAAATGGGAAAGATTTCTGGCTTTCTGCCTGTGGAAGGTCATGTTTTATCCACGCTCGGCTCCCAGCTGCTCTGGAGACAAAGTGTGGTGATCTCCACTTATCTGCTGTCATCTGCCATTTCTAGAGCTCCATAACATCAGTCTCCAGCAAGGGGCTTTCTTGCTCACTCCCCTGATGGGGTTTATTCTCTCCTCTAGTCATCTGCTCCTTTGTCTGCCCCCAAAAATGCCCTGGGAACTCCTCACTGTCTGTTTTGAAAATGGCCAAGTACTGCAAATGGAGAGAAGAATTGTTTCTTTGGGTAAATCAGAGCAGGTCAGTGAAGGCTGGTTACCACAAAACCCACCTCTCCACCCAGTGATAAAGCTGAGGAACTGATGTGAGGCTACACTGGAGTAGCTCACTCATCACCTGACATAGAATCATAGAATCATAAAATAGTTAGGGTTGGAAAGGACCTTAAGATCATCTAGTTCCAACCCCCTTGCTATGGGCAGGGACATCTCCCAATAAACCATGTCACACAAGGCCCTGTCCAACCCAGCCTTGAACACCACCAGCGATGGAGCATTCACCACTTCCCTGGGAAACCCATTCCAGTCCCTCCCCAGCATCCCTATAGACCCCCTTCAGATACTGCAAGGCTGCTATGAGGTCTCCACACAGCCTTCTGGTCTCCAGGCTGAACAGCCCATCACTAATGAGAAGAAACCTTGCATTTTGTTTTCAAACACATCTGATGATACCTTTTCAATTAAGCTACTAGGATACGGAATAGTATTTTGGCATAAGAAGCATGAAAAACTTCCCAGACAAACCAGCTGGTCCCGAAATGTCAGGCAAATCCTTACTCAAGGAGCTCATCAGTAGGTACATCAATCAGACAAGACTTTCTTCCAGCATGCACATGAGTGAACAAATCCCTCAATTATGGCAATGTGTTTCATTGCACATTGACCTTAAGAGTCCAATGCTTTATAGGAAGGAGTTTAATTCAATTAGCACACCCATGGGGTTTTCAGCCAAGCTACTAACCAACCCACTGATGTAGAACATTTAAAGGTAGCAAAGGGCTCTGAAGTTCAAATGTACCATCTTGCCCTGCTTTCCACTTGCAGTCAAAACTAGAAAAGAATGATTTCTTTTCTGGTTCTGAAGAATTACCTCTGCAATGATTGCAGAGGTGGTGTTTGTTGCAAAACTATCCTGTTTGGCTTTGCAGTTTAAAAGACAAGAGATCACGGTTGCTATTCTTTAGGCTTTCAAAGTATATTTAAGCAGACACGCATGTCATCCATAAAACAAGGAGGAAGTAAACTCCATCAAGCATGGAAGAGTCTTGCATTGGGACCAAAAGACAACAAGAGGCCAGATGGTCTCTTCTTTCCCTGACAACCCACTGGAGAAGCTGCTTCGCAGGTTGTATCAAATTTGTTCTCACATGGGTCAAACACAAGTGCTGAGTTTTTTTCTTAGAGGGATAAAGGTTTTGTATAGGACAAATATCAAGTGTTGGACAAGACAATATCCATGGGGCCACTCATGACCTTGACCATACCAGTTGTCCGTTCTTCACTGTTTCTGGAGCTCCAATGCCATGTCTCGAGCCTTTACTACAAGACCAGTTTAACCCAAGCCACTAAGAACAGCCTGAGCACACCCACTCCCTGATAGCATCTGACCTTGTTCATGCACTTTGGCCAAACTAGGCAAATTGTGGCCAGCATCCTGACGTCCCGCTCTGCCACCAGCTATCTCAAGTTCTTCTTGACTGCGTAAGTGCTCCTACAGCCAGCCAAAATAGGGTCAAGGCACAGGCTTTACCTCTGGGAAACTAATGATCCACATTGCTAATTGTCAGCAGGGTTTGTGACACAGGGTTTGATGGAAACTCACATTGACCCGAACAATTCTCAGGCAGTGACCATTCCCAATAGATGGCATAGACAAATTGCAGCAGGTTGCCTCCTCTCATCCAGCACAGTCTTCTACCACCAGCATGAACATGTTTTCTGGAGATGCTTCACCCTACAGTTAAGTCACTTGGCAGGCTACAACACAGCTCTCACATTACCCCAAACACTGAATAGAAAAGACCACAGAGATGATGGATACCGCACATCATAGCTACTATTTGTCATCAAGGAGACCTAGGACCAGCCCTGTCATGTACAGATATGGCCAAGTTTGCACACTGAATTTCGGCATGTCTTCTGGGAAGAGGGAAAGTGATCTCACAAGCATGGGGAAATGTAAGCAAAGTCACTTGAGCATTGGAGCATCTGCATAAGGGAGAGTATCTTTCTCCCTCCAACTCATGAGAAGATGACTTGAGGGGTATGGGAGGCAGCATTAATCCTTATTTGGAACACCAAATTCCACCTCATTTTAAATTCATTTTTAAGTCAACCTGGAAGGCCAAGAACTTCTGAAAGGTCAGTGACAGCATAAAACTCCACGAAACTATAGTCTGTGTCCCACTCCTTCTCCATGCAATACACGGGTAATGCTGCGTCCTTTCTCCTCAGCAGAATTTGCCAATACAACTATGTAAGGGGTGTACTTTATGGTGTGAGTGTGTGAGTGGCCAGCAATGCCTACTGTGCACCTTAACCTGTGCAGTGTCCCACTGGCTGTGCACCAGGGATGTCTGTGGTTGCAAGGCTGCATGAGAAGGAGGCAGCAGGGAAGGGAGATGAAATCTCAGAAAGCTCCAAGGAAACTTAAGGAGCAGTGGGAATTGCCAAGG
Source organism: Forpus xanthops (assembly GCA_032466535.1). Lineage (NCBI taxonomy): Eukaryota > Metazoa > Chordata > Aves > Psittaciformes > Psittacidae > Forpus > Forpus xanthops. The sequence continues at coordinate 67,221 of JASSUY010031206.1, read as the reverse complement.
CGGACATGAGCCGAATACCTATAGGAATGGGAAGATAAAGAAAAAAACCAGCAAAGCTTCAAAAACTCAGACTGCTTCCCTGTGATTTTGCTCCAAGGACATCAGGGATACAGCAAGGGAGCATGCCTGGTGAAGCAGTGTGAGGCAGGGGTACCAAGAGCTCCCATCCAGGGTATCTCAGAGCTGGGGGGAAAGAAAGGAGAAAACTCATTCAGCAACCTCACCGAAATTAGAAAGTTAACAATGAACACACTCCACATACAACTTGCCTGTCTCTGTAGCCATGGAGATGGCTACAAATCATGCAATCCACTCTGCAGTCCCTAAAATTTAAAGGTAAAAGGAGGGAGTGAAGGCTGGGAGGAGGGAGCGGGAAGCGGGAATTCCTCTGCACTATTTGGTTTTGATGTGCATCACGTTTAAAGGCACAGGGGAATATCCAAGCCTAATGCTGGATAAAGCAACGGCTGTATAGCAGCTGATGTGCGCTGGACATGTTTATCTCCGGCAGAACATCTCCCCTGCCTCTGTAACAGATGTGTTAGAACATCCTGGTGCCGGGGATGGACCCCGGGAGGCTACAAAGCATCATCATCATCATCATCACCATCATCATCATCATCATGGAGGTGGTGTCTTAGAGGGATGGAAGGACCAGGAGAGCTGAGAAAGGAGCACCTGAGGGGTCAGAGCAGAATCTCAGACAGGAAACACCCAGAAGGAGTTTGGTGGTCCCTGCACAGCAATAAGGGCAGAGTCAGAGGGGAATTCCTGCTGCCAGAATGGCAGGAGAGAAGGTAAAGCAGGAAGAAGAAGGAAGGGACCAGAGACTTGTTTCACCTGAGCTTAGAGGTTTTTAGATTTAGGACATGAACAACACAGCACAAGTGAGGTACACCACTGGCTGGCTCTGCCTGCAAAGCAGGGAAAATGTAGATGTCTGTATTGTCAGGCAACACTTGCAAACTCTTGGACTTGTAAGCAGGTTCACAAGTGAGCAGGAGTGGTGTACTGAATCTCTGACTATAAAGTAGCTAGGCAAGAGCAAAATGAAGAAATATGAGGTTTAGAGAATAGCCCCACTGCAGACCTTCATGGAGAAGTACAACCAAAAAAACCAACACACCAACCAACACCTCCCTCCACCCACTCAATCCCCACCCTTGGTAATGACTAGGATTTGGGTCATTTTAACTACTGCATTTCCTTTCATTTCTTACTTGGGCTACTTATTGGCTGGTTTGGTGCATCTTTGCTACCATGCATCTCCATCCTATTTCTGGAGCTACATGGACTTGAAGGCAACATATTATATGAAACTAAATGGCTGCAGTAAAGATTAGAGGACTTTTACAGCAATGGGATAATATTGAAGACTGCACCATCAATGCTAATTTATACAGTGCCATCCTCAAGCTATGCATGACCTACTGAGTTACAAAGCAAGGAAGAGTTAGGGCTATTCTCAGCCACACACCTTTGAAAACTCCTTGAGGAGATGCTGTAAGGTATCCCATCCAGATCACTAAGGAAAGTTGGAGGTGTCCAATAAGAGATAAAAAGAGACACAGACTGCTCTGATCATCTCCATTTGTTTCAAGGGCTAACTTGCTGAATCATGCACAGGTCACCAGTGCAGAAGCAGCATGCAAGTTGAAGCCATAATAATGCAGAAAGGAAGCTCAGTTCCCATTCTTTTTTGCATGAATGGAGGATGATATTGGCCACAAATTCAGGAAAATCCATTAAAACCAATCTAATATATTATAGGGGAAATTTGGGATGGATAAGGTTGAGGGGTGAGAAGAAGTTATCCAGCAGAAAAAGACACTTGGAAAACTTTCTCTTGGGTATGGATGCAAAAAAGAAACTCACCTCACAGTGACTGTATTAACAGAATGACCTACATCTCCTAATTCATTAATCACTTCTGTGGAATAAGTCTTACGCCAACAGGGGTGAAATTACCTTGCTCACTGAATGTACTGTCAAATAGGCTACCACTTGATTAAGGTCTAAAATGTGCATGGAGGATTTATTGAAATGGTCTCATTTGCTGCAATGCAATTAATTAGAGCTACATTCCCAGCCAGGTATGGTTTTAAGGCTATCTGATCAGTATTCAAACAAAAGAAAGGAAGAAAGAATGACAAGTTTAACCCATTTTAAATCAGGAAATTAAATGCATCAGTGCAAGTCCTCTTTCTAGAGCTCAGGGGTTCAGCTTTTCCTTTCTAAGAAAAGCACTTCAGAAGGCAGGTTTGCTGTATCTTGGATTTCCCCTGTCAGTGAAGTGTAGCTGAAAGCAGCACTTGGACTGGAAGGAAGAAAGAGTAAACACAAGCATTTGAAGTAGCCTGTTGAATAGAGATATGTCAACCTCCGGACTAATTAGCAGGGCTCTACTTGTGTGCACTGCAGTAACTTTCCAATTAATTCATTCATATTTGCAAAGCCATTGAAAGAGGTGAAGCATTAAATATAGATGCTAAATAAAAGGGAATAAATAGCAATCGACACTTATCTCTCCAGGTTTTCAGGCACCGTCAACAGGGGCATTCACTCACTGCCCAGAGCATGCTCCTTAACCAAGATCCGTAAGTGCATTATTAATTTTTCAGTAGCATCTAGCAGACCTAATGAAGACACAGTTATGTTATACATGACAACTCCACCCAGCCTTAAAATCTCCAGTCTCATGGCTGGTTAGGGTTGCTGCTGATCTGCATGCCAGCTGTAGGGTAGTAAGGGCATAGACCAGTATCCCTTTTGCAGCCTTGAGTCCTGCTCCTGCCCATGGCTGCCCCTGCCGGCATGGGATGGGACATGGAAAGAATCAGACAGCCACCATGCACCTTGCCTCTTCCAATCTGGACTCTTCCAACTCTGGACTCAAAACCGGCAGTTTGGATGCACCTAGGATTTCTTTGGGATGACAGTACTTGTACAGGTGTGGTAAGGAAATTATATATTGTCTGCTGGATTCCACGATAGATCTCAACACATCCTGAATGATACCTAAAGATCCTAGGTGAAGCCAGGCACTGGTGGTCAGTAGGACCCCGCAGAGCTACTCTTCCTTGATGAAGGGTCTTTGCAAACAGTTGTTTCTATGCCACAAAATCCTTGTGGTTTAATCCCACTGGCACTGATTTAAGAGTGAAATTAATCCTGCCATTATGGGCAAAAGCCTGATGGTTTCTAAATCATCCCAATGGCTCTCAGCGGGCAAGAAAGCCACCCCTACTGTGAGGATGCTGGTGGAGATGTTCCCTTCCCAGACTAATGTGGAGGTGTGCCTCAGATTCCAGCTCTTGCAAAGAGCGTGCCGCAAGCTTTCCTTTTTTAAAACTAAAAGGGAATTTCAGCTTGAGTCAGGGCTCTGCATTGGTTGCATCTATGGCAAGAAGATGGCAGTAGATTGCTTGAGACACGCAGAGTTGCCACCTCCTTCCCTTGCAAAAGCTGTCTTCCAGAGAGGCCCACAGTTACAAGCTGACCTCCAGGGAAGGTATTAGCTTCCTCAACTCCATCCCCAGAGTGCCTCCCATGAAGGGCAGTGAGTTTCCAAATTGGTCCTTCCACCCTCACTCACATCACCCACTGTTATTTCATCACATGATGATCACAGGAGCAGCATTCAAAACACACCCTCTTCGCATGTCACCCCATGAACCTCCAGGTGTTGAGGAGACAGGCTTATAATCTGTGCAGTCAACTGGCGTGTTCCCTCGGTTTAGGATTACATCAATTACCCCTATTTTTAGGTTTGAGGGTAAAGTCCTGTCATCCACAACAGAGGCAAACAACTCCCCAAAAAAAGGCATTAACATATCTTTATATTCCTGTCTTTGTTAAGCTCCACGAGGGATCCATCAACAACCACAAGCCTACCGATTTCCAAAACCTGGAGTATTTCCAGGATTCAGTTCTGCTCCAACCCAGCTGGGTTTTTTCCCCTTCTTTTTCTTTCCTTGTTCTCTGCTATCCGCGGGAGTTCGTTTGCCTCAGAATACCTCCTTTTACTTTGCTGATCTTGTGCCATTATTATCCTCCCAGCAGAAAGTCTCATATAGGGGGTTTAAAATGTGTGATGCATTTCTCCATTTGTGGCTGCATCTCCACTACTATTAGCAGCCAGAAAACACAACGCCCAATTAGAATTTCCTCCTTGATTAAGGCTGGAAGCTGACTGCTTCCTTGCTGACCTGGCCTCAAAACTTGCAGCAGCACTCCTTCTGCAGGTCTTCTTTTTTTCAAGTCATTATAATTCATCCACACGAGTGTTGTGAACCCAGGACACTGCATGATAGAGACCACTGTGACGCACAAACAGGGATACTGCCAAGTCGAGCCAGAAAACCTCTGAAGGATGCTGTGGACTCTTCACATTCTCCTTTTGGAAACAGAGCTACCAAGTTGCAGGGTTTGGGAGTGTGGCAAGGCAGGTTATGCAATTAACTCCCTGAACTCAGGTATCACTATCACAAGGAGCTTTCTTGTGCCTTAACCTTTCCTCTGTGACACCATTTTGCCTTTCAAGGGCAAAAAGCAAACAAAAGAGGCTCCTGAGCCGTTCTGCCACGTAGGTGCCTTTGCTTTATCTTCCAAGCCTGTGTGAGGGGACATCTCACAGCAGAAACAGAACCACAGCCGGTACAGTCAGCACTTCAAGTGCTGTTGGACATCCACTCTCAAATTAACTCTATGCCAGCTGAAACCAGGACATACATTTGGGCAGCCAACTCTTCTTTAAAAAGAGAAGCTCCTTTGGTGTAAAGCATTAAGACACCATTAAGACCCTTCCTAGGAGCACGGGAAGTAGTTGCTACCGCAGCCTTTGGGTACGACTCATCTAAACCACATGTGAATGCTTCCAGTGAAGACATCCATCACTGAAAATGTCTGTGAAGATCTGCTGAACACCAGGACACCACAGAGAGGTAGTGCTGGGGTTGGTGAAGAAACACATGAGGCTGCAGAGCCACATAACATCTCCTGTAATACATACCCCTGAACACCATGTTCAAGTAATCCATCAAGTCACACTTAAGAGGGCCAAGTGCTAGCCCTTTCCCTCCTACCTCCAAAACCCTGTAGACAGTTATTTAACGCCACTATAAAAATAACACTCAGACTGCCCTGCTGTGCCAGACAAAGCACAAACACGTAATAGGCAACAGATCTTGCCCCCAAAAACTTAGCTGGAAGATGCAGGAGAGCTGAATGCTACATCCATGTGTTCCAGGATCCAGTGAAGTACTTTACCCTCTATGCAATGCCGACTCTCCTGGCGGCATGGAAGAAGATATTCCTGCCCAAAACCTACCATCGCATGAACTAGCACTGGGAAGGGTAATGCCAAGCCTGGCTTTTTGCAGTCATGTGTGAATAATCACATACTATACCTGGGCTTCCACTGGTAAATGGAAAACTAATATTAAAAATAAGAAGCAAACTAGCCCTTTTAGCAGAAATAATTCCTGGTGCAGAAGCAAAGCGGAGGCTGTACCATCGCTCAGCTGCCTCTACATTCATGGCTCCTTTTGAATGCAGAGTTGGTAAAAAAAACAGAGTCCCACTTGGGGCTTGCTTCTTTCATATCTTGTCCTTGTTGTGAGGCTCAGCAGCAGTTCCCAGGGTCCCAGCAACTTTGTCCTGTGTGCAGAGAATGGGCTGTGCGTGGTTCTCATAGGATGCTCCTGGCTTTGCACTGAAAACCACATTACAGTGGTAGCACATCACCCTGCCACCTAAATCCATCAAGGGAGATGCATTATGGATGGAGCTTCACAAAGCAAGCAGGCGTTGTGAATTCCCAGAAAGGGTCACAGCTCACTGAACCACAGGTACCCATGTCCAAGTCCCCTCTCCAGGCTCACACTGCAGCTAATAGAGATATCTTCATGCAGCCAGCACAGGCTGCAGAGGTTTCCTTCCCTGGAGCAGACTCCTACATGTAGGCGTAGGAGGAGATGAACACAAACCCAGACTGGCTGGCTGAGCGCCTCCTTTATATCCTTACCTGACCCCAAAATTCACACACTGCTCAATCTACGGGAGGTTTCCCAGCTGATCCACTCCTCATCTGCCTGTCTGCTCTCTGCCATGCAGATGCCTCATTCAGGACACACTGCCTGGGTTTGCAGCAGGGCAAATGCATGCCATGCTGGTTGTGAGGGCAGCCAGGGCTTTGTCACGCATGATGATATTTCTTCGCTGAAAACAAACATTTTGATGTAAGGAAAAGATGGGAACAAACACACCTGAGCACAGCAGTTCTTGTGGCAAAAGCAATGGGCTCAGCAAAGGTGGGAGGGAGTTGGTGCTGAATTCTCCCACAGGGTTTCACTGAGTGATGGGTCTCAAATTGCATTAGTTAGTGATAGTCTCCCTGGAGGCCTCGGAATCAGAAAATCCTGGAGCTGAAGGGACCACAGAGACCGAAATCCACCTGGCAGCTCACTGACAGCTACGCTTGCTCTGGCATCGGATCTGGCTATCTCATGCTCCTGGAAGTGCTGCTGGAGCCTGGGCTCTGCCTGCGCCTGCTTGTGTCGATGCTCTGAACCATGATGTGATAAAGCATGTGCTTTCTTGGGCACCACTGATGAACATCTCCATGCTGTTCTCTCACTCCAGAAGGCAAAACTGTGCAAGCATGGGGCTGCTGGCAAAATGTGGTCATTGCCTCCCATTTAACTGCAAGCTCTTCCAGGGGCACAGCCTGTTATCTCTTACAAGCTCAGCTGGAGACTGCTAAACCCAACATCTAACAAAGGAACCAGAGATATTTCCAAGCTGCAAGCAGGACTTTGGAGCTGCTACTGCTCTCCTCCAAGGAGCTGAGTGTCCCGCTTCACCACTACCAGGCAGAGAGGAGCCTGCCTCTCATGGTTTGCCTTGATCTTTACCAGACAAGAAGTGTTTGAGGTTTATACCAAGGGCAGCACAGCTGAGTTCGATGTACATCTGGACAGCTATCAGGACTCTTCTGTTGGCAGCAAGAGACCACATTGGTTTCTTCACTGGCTTCAAGTCCAGCATGCTCCCACATCTTAACCTGCCTGACTAAAGCAGTGGGACTGCAATGACACTGGGAAGGTTCACGCTCTGCCACCCTGGACAGTACTTGTTAGCTCTCTCAGATGCAAGAAACCTTTGAGAGTTTCACCATAGGAATACACACTTATTTACTTGAAAAGGCAGTACGTGGAAAGGCAAGCAGTGGGGAATGGCTATCGAGACCAGGCTCTGGAAGTCCACAAGCTGGGGCCTTGCATTCCAAGGGGTGCTTCAAGCAGCTCCTCAAGCTGCTCTACACCCTTTGCAGCTCTTGGGCACAGCCACATGGGCTCTGATCACAGTTTGGGATCACTGAACACCAGGAAGACCCAAGGTATCACCAGAGCTAAGGAAGCAACATGAACTTCTTTGTCAAGCTGGATCACAGCGCTTCTGGCTTCCCATTGTGCAGGTAACTACAAGGCACCATCACAAGAGACCACAGGTCTGGAGGCTATCACAAAGCCCACAGGGATTTTACAGAAAGAAGCCTGCCTGTTTTGACAGGAGAGGACTCTTTCTGCCCACACAGAAAGAAAAAGTGCTGCAGAACTCTTTGAAAGCTGCTAAACTTCCCTCCTGGGAATTTCTTCCATTTTGAGTTTTTCCTTTTGAAAATAAAAAGCAGATTTCTGCGGCCACGCAATCACAGGATGGGACTGCTCACACATCAAAAGGTTTCAAGATTCACTTAAAAAAGGAGGTTCATTTAACAATCACATTTGCAGCTTGCAAAGCAACTCATTTATAGTGAAGGAAGGATGAGCACACAAAGCAGGAGACATCCACAGTAGAACAAGCTTCTACTCCTGACATTTAACATGAGCTGGGCTGTCCCAACTCTCCCTTTCACAACACCCCAATGGCAAAACCAGCTTTTTACAGGCCCCATACCAAACCCCATCACTATGTACCATGTATGTACCCAACATGGGAGCAGCAGCTCCCACCACCACTGCTCACCCTCCACAGGCCTTACAGTCTTCACCCGGAGCAACCAGCTCCAATCCTCTGCAAAGTCTTTGTTGCTCTTCCTGACACAAAACCTACTTGTTTCCTGAACCACCTACTCTGTGCTGTTAAGGATAAGGTGAGAGTAGGCTTGCCTAGCTGGAAAAGACTCACCGCCTACGTGAAGTGCAAGTTTTTGCTGTAAACTTATCTTAAGCTCCTGGCGCTGTTAACTCAAGAGCTGGTTTGCACAAATAATCTCTTCAGTCAGAAGTGAAGGTGTTTTCAGACTGATTTGACTGGCAGTGCTGAAGCTTGCACAGGAATAGGAGGGAAACAGCCCATCACTGCTATAAGGTGTGCTCTGGGCTGTGGAAAAGGGAAGTGTCACCTACATGACCATTTCATAATCCATCTCCCAATTATCTGCACTGTGCCCCAGCTGACAACAGCGCTCAAGCCATGGCATCCTGCAGTTGGACTAGATGGTCACTGTAGGTCCCTTACAACTGGAACTGCTCTACTCTAACATATAAACCCAGTCTGAAGTTACCTTTATCAACATTTCCACAACCCCTTGAGCCAAAGCCCTGATCCAGCACAAACTCAACCTGATGGCTTAGATTAAAACTAGCACTGCTTTATGCTGAGGTCACTGTCCTCCCACAGACACACAGAGCTGACAAAGGTATTGCACACTTGGCTAATCTGACATGTTTACACTGACCACCATCTATTGAGCTTGGCCAAGCAGAGAATGGCAGCTCAAGCACAGAAGACCCCAAAAAGCTCTGCAGGAAAGGCAAGAGATATCAAACTGACCAAGTGATATCAGTTCTGTCCCCTCCAAGGAAGATGCTCCCACCTCAGTTTCTGAGATCCAAGTGCCACCACCACCATGGGACTGATAGAATGATGCATTTTTGGCAGATTCTTACCAAAGTGCAACAAGCTTTGGGATGAGACACAATCCCAGGAAGTGCTCAGGAGGGCTCCAAAAGCCACACACTGAACTGAACCTCTTGCACCTCCCAGGAATCAGTGTTGTCAGCCGCCTCTGCAGTTCCTCATGCAGCATGTTCGGAGACCCACCTCTCCACGTATTAAAGCCAAGGAGTCTCAGCTCCTCTGGCAAAGGCACTGGGCTCAGCACTGGGACACCAACACTTGATGCCACCATATCTGGATGCATCTTCCCTGAAGAGTCAAAGAAACCAGCATGTGGATGATGAGTTGCTTCTGATGAACATTTCCCAAACAGCCAAATTTTGTTAAGTACTGGAAGCTACCACTTTTACTGCACCTTAGATTTTCATTCTCCTGACACACACCCCCCCCAGCTCAAGACTTTACATAAGAAAAATAAATGTATTTAGCAGAATCAATGGGTAAACAGTCACATTCTCAGCACCCTGATCTCACAGCACCCCTGTTCTGCTCTGCATGTCCTCATTTCACACAGCAGATCTAGCCTAAAACCCAGTGTCTACATATGCTTCTATAAATGCCATGTTTCTCACAGAGGGTTTGGTATACACTGGAGTCTTGCTGTAGTAACCAGACTAGGCAGCTCTAAACAGCACAGGTGCTTATGAAGGGAACAATTGCACCTTAAAAGCATGCTACTAACCATAAGAGTCATTCAGTTCAGAGAAGAGGCTGGTGTTTAGGCTGCAGATGGAGAAAAATTATGTCAAGAGCATGGTTCAAACCACTGTTGTTTAAATAACTGCCTCTAGGCAGCTTTGGTAAACATAATGCCATAAAGGAGTCCTTCTGCTGCCCACAGAGAGGCTCTGAAGTCAGTAGATGATAGAGATCGGTCATCTGGCCTCCTCTGCTCATCCCTCTCGAGCACCCTGCTCCTCTCATAAAAGGGAGATGCTCAGAGGGAAAAATACGCGGCTGGTACTCTTGATCCAGAAATATGCTGCTGTAAACCCTAGAAAGGGTTCATTGCCAGCGCAATGATGCCATGAACTGAGGCCCAGGTATTACACAAAACATCCAATAACCATTAAGTGATGTTTAGCTCCTGGCTCCTATTCCTCTTCCCAGTCCTTAGCAGAAGGAGCAACATCCTTGACCAGAAGCTTGGCAAACAGACTTTGATACGTGCCTTGGTCCCCGTAAAGCATGGCCTCAGTCTTGATAGCTCCAGCATATCTTTATTATTTTAATTGGCCAAACTTGCATGCCTGAAACGCCTTTACACGGTTACAGTTGTTCTGGCAGTGCCAGATGGGGGGGGCAGCCTGATTTAATAGGTAGAGCGCTGAACTTATGAGCAGCTAATGTCAGCTTCAGCACCATGCAGCCTTGTTCATCACAGTCTCACTTGCTGGAGCTGTCTGAAGATATTTCCTGTTGGTCTGAAACTTCCCACAGCCTGGAGTGATGCTGGAGAAGGGAGACAAGGGAAAGCTTCAGGCTCCAAATCGTAAATGCAGGCAGGTTAGAACACACAGCTGGTGAGCTCACTGCATGCCTGCCCCATCTTGGAGGGCTCTCCTTTTGTTGCAAGCCATCCTTTGCTAGAAACAGCCAGCAGGAACACAGGAGATGCCTGAGGACAAAGCTTGCAGCAGGAACCCCTATCAGCCTTGATCTTCTCGAGTCAGAGCCCAAATTGAACTGGACTGAGCTGCCTGATGCTATTAACCAACCTCCCCAGCTCAGGCAAGTCCCAAGTACAGCATACAGTTATGGCCTCAAGGCATGGAAACCTTAATAGTGCTTTGCCGGTGCCTAAGGCAGAGTGTTAAAAGGGTTTTAAGAGGGGAAAAATGGTTTAAAGGCCAGCAGCTTGGTCAACTCATTATTCTACATTTGTAAAGCAGAAGAGCAAAAGGGATCTCCATGCTTGCGTCTGCAAATCATGGGGAGACAGGACCTGCTGCTTCATTATCTGCTGGTGCCTAATGAGGCTGTGGCAGCTCTCTGGAGAGCATCGGTTATTACTAAGGCTCATTTTGGGGAATAATGGTGGGGCAGCTATTGGACACTTCATTGTTTCTGACCTGTAAAACTGCTCTTGGACAAGCAAAGGCTGTGTGTGCTTACACTCTAGGAGTCATGGCACAAACCTCAGCTTAAAAAGGGCTCTATGATGGCCAAATTTTGGCTTTTCTTCCCCAGGCAGGTGACTGTGGACTGTTCAATGTACTAAATGTGACAGATGAAATAGTGAGCATCCCCTCAGCAGCAACCAGCTCCAAACTAGTGAGCCACTAGATCATATCACTCTGTCCAACATGGCCTTGAACACTGCCAGGGATGAAGCACTTACCACTTGTTTGAACAACCTGTTCCAGTGCCTCACCACCCTCACAGTAAAGAACTTCTTCCTTATACCTAACCTGAACTTCCCCTGTTTAAGTTTACACCCATTACCCCTTATCCTATCGCTACACTAACGGATGGAAATAACAGCATCCCAACTTTTGAAAACACTACAATCTCGCTGTCTTCCATCACTGAAGTAAACACCATGGCCAAGTGCCTGTTTCAGAGCATGTTATTCAGTTTTAATACTTCTCAAGACTGGTTTTCTTTTTCCTTTCAATTGCAACTCCACCTTTGGGATTAGAGATTTCATTTTATGATGTGATATTAAGAGTAGGCAGCCAGCCCTTTTTTCTACTTTTTTTTCCAAGCCAGTATTCAAAAGGAATAGATTAAGTCATTAAATACATGCAAGCCCAGGAAACACTGGAAACTCTTAGCCATTATCCTATGAAGACAATGCCAGTGCAAATACAGTAATAAAATATTCTTCACTGAAATCAACACTAATTTTCTGAAGCAATCAAATCCATCCCCCTGATCCCTCCTCCTAGGAAAACAGCCAGCACAGCTAAATTCAGATATATGTGGCTCCATGCTTAAATTTGGCTCAGACATGCTGCAAATCAATGCCTCCAGAAAGGTTTGCTGAGGAAAAGTTCCTGATGGGCAACGTTTGCTACAGCATGTGGTACCTCTTCCAACACAGCAACAAAGAGTACAATACTGCGTCTATCTGGGGCTCCAGGAAAGCTGAAGCTTCAAGCTACAGACTTGTTGAGGCCACCTTGACCACTATTCAGAGATGGCTGTGTGTCACCCAAGGGGGCAGTCTCCAAAGACAGCTCAGACATGAGGAACATCTCCAAATGCTGATGCTCCTCCAGCAGCCCAGAAACAGCACCAAGTCTTTCACAATGCCTCCTCCTTCCTAGTCCACCCACAGAGGGAAAGAAGGTTATCACTGGAAACAGCTACAGCAGGTCTGATCAATACCTGCCCAGCACCAGAGCAGCAGGACATGTCATAGAATCACTGAAACATAGAATGGTTTGGGTTGAAAGGAACCCTTAAAGGTAATTTGGTTCCAACACCCCTGCAATGAGCACCGACATGTTCAACTAGACCAGGTTCCTCAATGCCCCATGTTTCTACTGATGGGGCACTGACCACATCTCTGGGCAGCCTGTTCCAAAACTGCCTTTCTCCAACTCTCTGCAATTTGCAGATTGCCTACACCAAGGGCTGTACTTAGTTTTCACGTAAGATGCTCTCCTGTTTCTCTAAAGCCATTGGCACCAATCTTTGACGACCCTTCAATCTTCTGTGGTAAGACAATGAATAAATGTTCCAGACAGGTATTTTACAGTGGGTGAGTTTCCGCCATGATTTATTTAAGGATCCCCCAGCACGCTGCAGACAGTGGATTTTCACACCAAAACTTGAGACGTATATAAGTTCTCCTCTGTGCTGTATGAAGTTACCCAAATAAACCCACAACAAACAAACCAAACCAAGACTTCTCTCAGGTACAAAAAGGTAAGATTTTAATCAAGTAGGCTGCTACAACCATGCTTCAGATTATAATGGCCTCAGATCTGCACAGAACCTGTAGCCACGATTCAGGTGAGCCCAAGATCCAATCTGCCACCACAGTTATTGTAGGACACACATTATCAGGATCCATCCTCCAGTCATGGTGCTACCAGGCATAGCCACATCCTACTGATTCTCTCCCAAAAAGGAGGTTGCATCTAAAATGCCATTTGGGAGTGATCCCTGGAGCAGGCCAACTCCTGAACCGGACCCAGGAACCATGTGGGTCAGTACTAGGTGGCCCAGGAGTCACAGCTCATAGTCAGCTTCATGAGGGGAAAAAGAAAAATCAAACCCCAAGTGCTGCGTTCTCTGTGTCCTCTGAGGTGTTCTTGGCTTCACACAGTAATATATACTCCAGCATGGCTAAGGTCGAATGCAAAACTCCCCTTCTTGTAAGACTAATTTCTCCTCAATGTCATCCAGGAAATAAAAACTTCTCAGTGTTTCTGATGACCTCTGGAAGGTGCCAGAAATGCTACCTATTTTTTCATATGATAACACGAGAATCAGGATTCAGTATGTTTCATTAGGAAACAAAACCCAGTTTAAGTTCAGTAAACCTGAAAAGACTTGAAAAAGTCATGATTGCAAGAATCACAGAATTTGGGTTTGGGTTGGAAGGGACCTTAAAGCTCATCCAGTTCCAACCCCTGCCACAGGCAGGGACACCTTCCACCAGAGGAAGTTGTTCCAAGCCCCATCCAACATGGCCTTGAACACTGCTAGGGATGGGGCAACCAGACAGTAATTTGCAAGACACATGAGATGCACCAGGCAAGAAACAACCTTTGCACACCAATGCCACTCTTGTATTGAGGGGCCCAGAACTGAACACAGGCTTCAGTGTGCGGCTTCATCAGTGCCCAGTACAGGGGGACAGTCACTGCCCTGGTCCTGCTGGCCACACTATTATTGACACAAGCCTGGATGCTGTTGGTCTTCTTGGTCACCTGGGTATATTGCTGGCTCATATTGAGCTGGCAGCTACCTACCACATGGACGCACCAGCTGCATCAGACCAGCACAGGAGCCCCTAAGCTGCTTTTACAATGTACCCAACCATTTACAGCTTGACACGCCAAAGTCCTACAGAGCACATCGGTGACGGTCTTTTGGCCATGCAGCAAAAGCTGCGTCATCAGGCTTGGAAACGGGCAGGCACTTCTGTGACGGAGGCTGAATCATTTCTCCTTTCATTTCCTCTATCCATGGCACAGGACCAATTAACCTTTGCTGTACCTCCTCTTGCGAATCACTTAAGAGAGGTAACAGTTAAGCTGCTTCACAGGAAGTGGTTTTAAAAATGCCCTGCCCTGCTCTGCATAAGATGAGAGAGTTAGACACAGAGAAGGGGGAAAAAAAATCAAGCATGTTCAGCATTTTAAGGATTAATCCTAGGCCTGGAGCCAGGCTAATTACTGCCATAAGGAATAAAAGTACCATAAATATAGGTTAGCGCACAAAGGATCCCGTTTGCAAGGTTTTATACATCACCAGCTCAAAAGCGGATTTGTAAATTTAATTATAGAAAGATTATAAAAGCAGGTAATACCCAAAGGGTTGTAAAAATAATTTTACTCTAGTGATAAGAGCAAACCAACAGAAAAACAACCTAAACATCTTGAATTAAGCAGGGCATTCGATAGATCTCTTGAAGGCCTTCCGCAGGATTCAGGCCAGACTGCTTACTGGGGATGCACAGGCTGCATCCTGCTAAAGCAGCATCCGTCACAATCTTCCAGAAATGTTACCTCCAAGAGAAAAGAGATAAGTCACTCTGACAGCCCTGCAACCTTTTAATGCTGATTTACTTAAAAATATCTTTATTTTTATAGAAGGCGCTCCTGGTGGCGGAAGCTTGTGGTGGTCTGGTCATAGCCATGTTAGGATGGAAGAGGATGCTTCCTTTTCTGCACGGGTGATGTGAAATCCCTGAAAATGCTGGTGTCCATCGAGATTAATGGCACTTCTCTGCCAAGAAAAGCTTTGGGGGAGGAAGACAGTTCATTAAATGCCATTGGGATGGATTTGGATTCTACCCTACAGCAGTGCTGAGCAAGTAGTTGACAGTGAAGAAAAAGGCAAGAGCACAGGTTAACAACTCATCTCAGACAAATTGGAGACCAGTGACAAGTGGCGTTCCTCAGGGGTTAGTGTTGGGACTAGTGCTGTTCAACAACTTTGTTGGTGACATGGATAATGGGATCAAGTCCACCCTCAGCAAGTGTGCCAATGACACTAAGCTGTGGTGCACTCCACACAGTGGAAGGAAGGGATGGGATGCAGAGGGACCTGGAGAGGCTGGAGAGGGGAACCTCATGAACTTCAACAAGGCCAAGTGCCAGGTCCTGTACCTGGGTCAGGGCAATCCCAAGCACAAACACAGGCTGCAGGAGACTGGACTGAGAGTAGCCCTGAGGAGTAAGACTTGGGGGTGTTGGTCAATGAGAAGCTCAACATGACCCAGCAGTGTGCGCTTGAGCCCAGAAACCAATCATGTCTTGGACTGCATCAGCAGCAGCGTGACCAGCAGGTTGCGGGAAGGGATTCACCCCCTCTGCTCTGCTCTGGTGAGATCCCGCCTGCAGTCCTGTGTCCAGCTCTGGGGCAACAACATAAGAAGGATGTGGAACTGCTGGAGCGAATCCAGGGGAGGTCACGAAGATGCTCTGAGGGCTGGAGCACCTCTGCTATGGAGACAGGCTGAGAGATGGGCTTGTTCAGCCAGAAGAAGGCTCCAGGGAGACCTTAAAGCAGCTTCCAGTGCTTAAGGGGTCAACAAGAAATCTGGAGAGGGCTTGTAGGGACAGGACAAGGGAGAATGGCTTTAAACTGACAGAGGGGAGACTTAGGTGAGATGTTAGGAAGAAGTTCTTCCCTGCGAGAGTAGTGAGGCTCTGGCACAGGGTGCCCAGAGAAGCTGTGGCTGCCACATCCCTGGCAGTGCTCAAGGCCAGGTTGGATGAGGCTTGGAGCAACCTGGTCTAGTGGAATGTGTCCCTGCCTGTGGCAGGGGGTGGAACTGGATGAGCTTTAAGGTCCCTTCCAACCTAAACTGTGCTGTGATTCAAAGATTCTTTGACATCCAGCCTGAAAGAGGCATCCTTCACACTGCTAAAAAAACCTGTCTGAAATGCACACTAATTTATAATGTAATATAATTAATTCTATAGACGACCTGGAAAAAAAGCCCATCTCAATGTTTGCAGAGCAGGATTTAGTGTATCTACTGTATCAATTCTTTACCGTTTTCCCTCCTGCCCTCTCTCCCTTCCAAAAATGCTGCAGAATTTCTCACTTGTGGTGCTGTCTGCACTCCTCAACAAAAACGAAATATTACAAGGTATGTATGAAGGGTGAAGGCACAGGGCAGGAACAGAAATGAGGGTTTAATTCTGGGATCTCCTGGGCTTCCACTAAAATACAGATACCCTTAGCAGCTTGGAATTTTAATTCTTGACCTATAAACCACATTTTTGTGTATAAATCATATTTCTGACCTGTCCAGTACTTTCTGCTCCAGAAGGCAGCTCCTGAAGGGTCCCTGGGACTGATCTGGGTTCTAACCTAACACCACTCTGAACAAGCTTTTGTCAGTCCAGCAAAACACACTGTCATTTTTAAATGCATCACTGATGTACTCAAAATAGATCATGTGCTTAAACGCTCTGCTGGTCTGCTGCTGCGATGCCTGGTGTGTGTAAAGAGGAAACGTTCTGAGCGTGCTGACAACACCAAATGCCTGTAAAGAGGCACTTCAAAGGATCACAGACAATGATTCTTTTACACCTGAAAATACACATTTATTAGAAAGAAAACATGTTTTTACAAACTCATCATGTATAAAATGTGGTGCATTAAAGAATAACTCAGGGCTGACAATTTTAAACCTTCCAGTTTGCTGGAAAACTGACACAACCCTCCCCTTTGCCTTGATTAGCAGTATTTCTATACTCATGGCTCTTTAGCTCGTTTCATATGAGCTGTTTTGTGCACTGAGATCCACACCGCATACTGCAAGCCCTTCTGTGCATAAAGATGTTCAACGGTTTGGAGACCTACACACAAGTCACACACAGTTGTCTGCAGTGGGGTTTAAATACATATAGTTCAATTAAGTGTATAGGGAGCATAGTAATGATCTGTACACTTTTGTAAGCGATACAGCATGGAGTAGCAACACTGTATGTATTTCACAGGATGAAATGGGATGCAGCAATGGAAATGCAAATTGAATCATCGGTATTAAGTACCTCTAAATCAGAGGCAACACCATCCAACTACTTTGCATAAGTCATAAGAAGCCCAGTCCCCCAAGATGTGTAAAACTGGGTTAGGCATGAACTTCAAAACCAGTGTGATACAGAATAATCCTATGCTGGCAGAAAGGGATCAAAGCTAATTTCTCTAACTTGCTTAATCTTCTGTGGAGGTTACTGAACTCTGGATACATACCAGCCAGCAAGTTAAAAACCTCTTTGTTTTGTAAGGTTTAGCAGTGGCTAACTGGAAACAGAGCAAGTTAAATAACCCAGAGAGCAGTGTCATTTTTAACAAGCTTTTATAATGGAATCCCATGGCTGGGGACAGCAGGTGTGCAGCAAGAAAAGCATTGTTACACAGCTTTTTCCACTTCTGGTCACTGGCAGGATGTCATCATCCAAACCACATCACGTCTGATCTCAGTACAGAAATTTCAGGATGCCTCTGCTCATGACAACTCTCGCATTGTCCTGGTTGAGACCTGCAAGTGCTCAGGAAAAGGATTTAGTGCTTTGCTGAACAGACCTGAGCACAGGAGGAAATAAAAAGCACACGCCAGTTCTCTGGCTGAGGGGTAAAATCCCGGTGATACCAAAGCCAGCAGCAAAGCTCCCCACTGTGCTGCGTGGTACCTGGGACCTCACCTGAGGCTTCACAACCTTTAGCATTGTGAGATCGTGCTGTCCCAGTACATGCTGCTTCAGCCTCACCCGTTTAGCAAGGTGAGGGTTTTTCCCCTTCTATGTCATTCATACCACAGCAGAAACCTTGCTAAATGTCAGGCTGAGGTAAGCTCCAGCTGATATGGCACTGTTTCCTTCCCAGTTTGCTTTGTGGAAGCTGGCTTCTCTCCTAAAAGAAGCTGTGTCTGGTCCATGTGGGCAGCACAGCTTTCACTGCCCTTCTGATAACAACTGAGTTTGAACAACTCCTAAGCCAATGTTTCCCCCTTCCCTCTACTGTTCTCTGTGGCAGCTCCTCAGAGCCTTTTTCTGCTCTGGGATGGTTCAATTTGCTCTGCACACACACAGTGTTATAATGTATTTATATGCATACATACATGTCACCTGAATCTGCTATGCTGACTTATAACGACTTACAGTTACTTATTATCAACTTATTATCAATTATTAATTACTTACTATCAACTTAAAAAGACCCAGCCAAACAACAGAAAAATAACTCCTTCCCAATATTAAATGAAACACATTGATCCAGGCACTGAACATGTCATCACCCATAAAAACCTTTCAGACCTGAAAAAAAAAGGAAAAGAAAATTAAATAAATAGTAATGCTCAAACATGAAACAATCCATCATCAATCAATTAAAACTTAAATGGTGAAATAAAGATGAAAATAGTACTTCAGATGTACAGGAACTGAACCACTCAACAAAAACCTGCTTCTAAGTACAACAGGGATTTTTTTTCACTTGGTATAATCTCATGTTCTCATTTATTGGAGGAAAATAACTGAGCAGAACTACAGAACTGAAAAGATACTATTTTCTTGACAAAATAAAACTAGGGGAATTCTTAGCATTCCAACATTACTTGTAGGGAACCAGCTTCAGATTTACATGCGTTACTTTTGAGTGGAATATAGCCAAGAAAAGACGAGGTTAAGACTTGTGAGCAAGAAGCACAACCATAAGGAACAGCCCCCTCTGCAAATTGAGCTTATTTGTACCCCGAACTGACTGCACTTTGGGGTTTGGTGAGTGGCAGCTTAGGGAATCCATACCCCACCATGTGTGGCATTCCCATGATACATACCTCCTCTCTCTACAGTTTACAGAGTTTAATCAAGAAGATGCATAATCCAGAAGTGAATCCACTGGTAAAAATATCTCCATTAATTTCAATGAAGAGAGAATGCTACCCTAAAAAGGAAATATTATTTTTGCCCCTCTGTAAAGCTACTGCAACAGAGTGCTCTCCTGGGGTTTCTGGATGACTGGACACAGCATTTTGAACCATCAGCCAGTTTTTAAGTGTGGCTATTGGTTCCTACTCGTGGCTATTCAATGTCATACGGTATGACTGCAGCCTTCCAGGGCTCCCATTCCAAACCATAGTGCACTCCCATCATTGTCATGTATGGCTCCCAGACTGGCAAAGGCCAGGCTGTTTAAGGATGTCTGCAACCATGGCTTTTGTGGAGATGGCATTGCGGAGAAGAAAAAAATCCAATCCCTCACTGTGCCTAGCAAAGGTCTCCCTCAGGAAAGGCAGAATCATAGAATCATGCCAGCTGATGGCTTTGATTAAGCCATTTGTAATTAAATATTTACATTATTTAATTAAATATTGACATGCATTCCCCTTCTAGAACTACTGGCCACAAGGCTCAGATCCAGGACAAGACACTGCATGGGAATCAGCATACCAGCTTCCCTGCTTCATGACCAACACCATCCTGCTGCAGCAAGGGCAGTTCTGCAGCGCTGAGTGGGTTACTGCAGCTTACACATCCAGGGTAGAAAATTCCAAGGCACCAGGGCATGTTCAGAGATCAGCTCCTGCTGATGGGGTGGCAGAGTCCATTCTACCAAACATCAGCTGTCAAATGTGGGTATCCAGTCAAAGCTTGAGTCAATGGAAGGACAGGATGATTAGGAGAGGACACACTGTGGTGTCAACACTGTCAACAGAGAGGGAGCTAAGACAAGTAGCTCTGACTGGACATCTAGATAAATTAAGTCAGCTGGGAAAAAGAAAGAACAACCAAAAAAAACCCCAAAATCCAATCAGGGTAAAGTAACGACCCCAAAGCCTTCAAAAAAATACTGTACAGGCAGATGCAAATACATTAGTAACTATATCTTACACTGGAATAGGGCTATCTGGTCTGGGATGAAACATACTCCCACAGTATAGGAGCACCATAAAGGATAGTGCCAACTGAGAAACCCAGAAGCACTCCAGGAGAAATAGTCTACTTTCAAGTCTAAATCAAGCGTTACACTGCCATCTAAAAAATATCCCGATGCATAAAAGGTACAAAATATTAAGTACAAAGAGACTAGATCACATCAAATAACAATTAGCCATTAGTGGATACACTAGATCATACACGCAGCTGTGCTGTGTTAAATATTAAATTGACATATTTAAAAAGACACACAGTTATGGATAAGCACGTTTTGTTAGAAGAGAGCAACTCTCATTAGTAAGAAAGGAACAGCTACAAGGGAGAGCAGAAAGAGGCAATTCGTACAAAGAGCAGACCAAGAAAGAGAAAAGTATATGGCACAGTAACCTAATACATGCAGTTTTCTGGCATGGACAATAAAATTCTCGTGTGTATCCAGTGTGGGTCTTGTAAATTCCTTTTTAAAGGACTTTCTTAATTTTGAATTGCAAGATGCTTCATGTGATATATTGCTGTCTTCCAGAACTGTAAGATTATTCAATTTGAAAAGATTACTCTAATGAGACTCGAGTAACACTACGCTAAAACATACACTCTGAAATGAGTGCTACTTTAGCTGCAA
The DNA here is from genome assembly GCA_032466535.1 of Forpus xanthops. Taxonomy (NCBI): domain Eukaryota; kingdom Metazoa; phylum Chordata; class Aves; order Psittaciformes; family Psittacidae; genus Forpus; species Forpus xanthops. The sequence goes on along the minus strand of JASSUY010031206.1, from coordinate 46,560 downwards.
CTCAAACCAGACACCGTTAGCTGCACGTCTGTCACTTCAAAATGTGAAGAAAGTTCTTTCAAAAGCTTCACACACGCACCCTAAATATAGCTTGTGCCAAAACACAGCAAATACTCTCAGTAATAAATCAGTCTGTAAAGATTTTCTTCTTTTTTACTTCCTTCTTAAGTTCCAGCTTCAAGGAATACTTGGCTATCCTCTCAGACATGCACTCAACTATGAAGTGACATATCAACCTAAGCACATGCCTATGCTGTTTCCTCCACTGTAGTGGATTTATAGACAAAATTTTGCTTTGTTTGCCAATTATCTAGCCAGACAAAACTACATCATTCTTAGTCATGAAGGGGTTTGCTTGCTAACATGCTGCTTGACCTCCCCTCTCTCCCCAAAGCACTGACTTCTGGGGGAGTTACAGGGTATGTGGGACTATACGCAAATGCAAATCCTGCAGAAAAGAGAAGAGAAGCCACATAAAGTAGCAGTAGTTGCATCTGAAGATGAAGCAGAGGAACAACAGCACAAAACAAGCCTTTCTCTTACTCATTACCATTTTGTTGGGAGTTTTTTCAGCGCAATGATCTCCTACAGCACCTTCTATGATGAAATCAGATGACGTCAAAGCAACCCCAGTTCATCCTTAACGCTCTTGTGTCTTTCTCTTAAGCTAAAAATAAAGACACACATGGATGATTATGAAACGGCAGACACAAGAAACAGAAAAGAATGCTTTGTTCCAGGATTCTGGATTACCATGAAACACATAATGGAAATAACAGGTGAAGAACATATGCCTCTAACCGATGACAGAAATGAAATCTGCTTACAGGAAAGAAAAACATGCTTTCCCTAGTGTATTCCTGATGCTGGATAAAGGCGTTTTAGCAGTTACACAGCTGCAATTAAGATCATCTCAGCCCCAAACAACAGCATGGGGGGGTGGGAGGGGGGGGAATTATTATCAGCTTATTTGTCATTCTGAATTACCTGTCATATGTGTATGCAGAAGTACTGGCTTAAACACTCAAACAACTCGCCTTCAAGAAAAGTCATCTTTATTTTCATTGTCCTCAATTTCACGCCCAGGCCAGCAACATATAAGGCATGCATGTCAGCACACAGCTGGCAGTTTGAGGAATCCACACTGACACGACAAGAACTAATCCTATTATTTCCTTAATGGCATCTGAATAGGCATTTTCCAAGTACTGCTTCTTATTGTAAGTTTAACCCATGTGTTAATTCTCTTACTGAGATCTCAAGCTGCTTTCTCTAGAATCGGGGATTTAGGGGAATAAAATCCCTTCTATTGAATTTCGTGCTTAAGAGACAAACCTTTCAAAATTAAACACAGGCTTGCAGACTCTTCGCCTTCAAAACATAGCTTCACTTTACAAGGCATTGGAAAATATCTCTAAAGTCTTATTTTAGTACACAGAAAATAAGTTTTTAGAACATCTCAAGTTTAAACCTGACAGCAGTTTGGGCAGCCACCTTTAAATAAGAATCAGGACTGCAAAAATACAACACAGAGTTTTTCCAAATGATGCGAATGACAATTTGATGAGCAAACAACCAAGCAGAGCTCCATTACAGTAAATTATTTCCTACAATTGCAATTCTCCCCCAGTAAACCGCAATATTCAAAAGTGATCAAGTGGGAAAAGACCTGGGCAAAACAGCCTCCCCACAGTCACTTCCCATGGCTGAAGAAATTTTGGAGCATGTTGTGCTCAGGGGAGTTTTCCTTTCGGTAATCAAATATAAAGATATGAAGCACAATGAAAACAAACATCTTACCCTACACGCACACACACAAACATTTCCCATGCTTTCCAGCGAAGCTGCAATAGCAGCTTGGCTGTGGGGATGCAGGAAGGTATAGGTATCTTATTAAATATTGATTAAAAATAAATCCAAATAATTAGGCTTAATTTTTAATACCCATGTACATTTCTCCTAATTCATCATGAACGAAATTTTATAAGGCTCCACGAGAGGCTCTGAGTTTAATTTTAATTATGCATTTATTACATAATTCACAAAATTCAGTAATGTGCAGTGAGTCTCCCAGCCATTCAAGTGAGTAACGAGATTTATCAGCCCAGTTTGTCACACAACAAACAGGATTCAGAGCAGTCATAAAGGCGGGTGATGAAAGATACATGGAGGGAGGGAAGAACCAGCAGCAGCTTTATTTCCATGTAATAATGCTAATAATATGCAAATAATTCCCCATCTTAATGAATACTTCAGATGAATGCCATGTTCAAAACGGAGATTGCACGCTGAAAGCTCGCAGTGAAGGAGGAAACACGGCAGCTCAGCTGCTGTGAGGTTTCAAAGCTCTTTTGAAGCCATGAGGTTACAACTGCCGGTACCACGGAGCACCCATCTACTCCTACCTGCCTGAAATGATGCTGTCATGCAACAGAAGATAGCCAAGGTCTTAAAGCTCTTTAAGTCCTGGTTTTAGAAAGTGGCAATCATGTCAAAGTCACCTTGACAATGTGCATAATTTTCAAAACATGCAGGGATCCACACACGTGTGGGATCTGAACCTGGCCTCTGAAACATAGCTCTCAGGGCGCATACAAGACAATCTTAAATGCTCAGGCCTCCCATGGAGTGGGACTTACTGCCCCTAAACACTTCCAGTGATATTTCAAATTTGTATTTGGAAGTTTCTCTCAAATTCATGCAATTATTAAGTCTTGCAGTCCTCCAATAAAGCTTTTGCCAACATGCCCCCTTTCAGCAGGTATCATCTCCTCCAGGACAACAGGCACATGGCTCAGAAGCAAGTGATACTAGCTATTATAACAACCTTGAGCCACCACGCTTTCGCATGCTCTTCTCTTCCCCCATTCTATTACCCTCAATCATCTGCATGGAACTCAAATTTTTAAGACTTGCAACTTGCTCACTAAGCAAAGCCACCCCCTGTCTGCAGCATCCCTTCCCACATTCTCACTTGAAACCCACTTTTTTCATTCCTGCTTAGGCATCTGTTTCATTCAGCTTATCACATCCATACATGTCCTCTCCAATTTCCAGCCCTTCTCCCTTTACAACAACCCCTTAGGAGATGCATGGATCGTCAGAGTGCCTTCTCTGTCTGCTCTCCAACACCAAATTCAAAGCTCAGGCCCAACATCCCCCATCAGAGACGCTAAGGGATGATATGACCTCATGTCCTCTGTCCAGCTGAGACTCTTCCCATTCATCTTTAAGTGTTCTTCAAGGTGTCATTGTCCCCTTTGCCTTCAGCCTTCACATCCATCCATGAAGTGGTCCAAATTTACCTGCCTTCTTAGTACGCCAAAAACAAATTATTGTCACTACAAAGTCCTTTCTGAGTTTATCAGAAACACCTCCAGGAGCATGTTTCTTCTCATACCTCCACAATTTCAAAGGCACTTCAGAAATAGCAAATCATTACTGCTCTGCTCCAGCTGCATGGTGGCCTTTTCACCTGCCACCGAGATGAGCAGTCAGCTTGAATCCTTGAGCAAGAGGCTTTTGCTCCCACCTCTTTAAGAAATGCAGCTTCCTTATAATCTGAACTGACAGCATTACACAAATGCTTTAATCATAGGATTTACAAATGTATAAACATACATGTGGGGAGGGGTACTTTTTACTTCTTGATTTTCAGCATTTCAGTCTCATACTCTCCAGCTGGTTTTTTTGCAACTAGAGTCAGGAGTGCACATACACACTTCCTGTGTATGAACTGAGGTTTTTTCCTCAGGTGATCATCACATATCAGCAACTGAAGCACTAAAAGGAGGAACAAATGTTCTCCCAAATAACAACATACATGGTTAGTAGCACTATCTTCCTGTACAGCTGCTGAATCAGCAATCCCACACTCCACAACAGACATTTGCACTGTTTTCTTTCGCCTTGTTCAATGAAGGCATGATGAGTACAGATGATTTCTGAGGCTGCGACATGGGCATTCCCTTTAGAAAAATGCAACAGATGTATTTCCTTTGCTTGTATGCTTTATATATTATTTTTATATATTCATAAGTGTTCATATTTATACGTATTTTACACGTATCTATGTTTTTATCCTATTTTGTATTTATTCATGTAAAGTTTAATCCGACACTGCAACTCCAGTTTGAAGTGCACAATCTGTTTTTCCTGTAATAGCTGCATTTGCCACACTACGGCTTGGAGGCAGCTGCACAGTTCAGAGGTTTTTACTGTTTAGTTGTCACACAAGTTCTTTTAATATTTTCAGTTGCTTTCTTATGGACAGGTAACTTACCTGATCATACTGCATGCATGCCACACATGACACAGCATAAGCAATCTTAAATATAATTGGTGTTTCTAGAGGTTTTATAGAGGGAAGGGATATTGAGTTCCAATGGAAGTCACAGGCACAGAATCAGTTGGAGTCCAAAAAAGATCAACCTGATGCTGAGTGGGGGTGGTGGACCCTTGTCTGCCCTCATCCTTGGGGAAAGACTATAGTGTGAACCTCCCCCTCCTTGGGCTCCAAAGGATCTGCCCAGACAAGAGCCCTATAAATGACAATAAACCCTTGCAGAAATTCTGCCATACCCTCCAGAGGTCCAGAGCAGCCAACCGTGAGACACAAGCCCCCAGGACGCCAGGCTTCATTAGGTCTGGCACTCACAGCACTGCTAATGAGACATCCAAACAGGAAGGCAGCAAAACAGACCTTTACCAACCTCCTTCTGCTAGGATCTTCAGGTCCAACACTGTTGTATGACTTCACTACGAAATCACTGGCCCTTCAAATATTCTGCTTATTTTGAGCTCAGACACTGAAGGTAATTCACTGCTTTCATTCTGAGGGGGGACCACCAGACAGAGGATCTTTTAAGCATCTGATCCAGCATCAGAGAGCTCCCCACTCAACACACAGTAACTCACTTTCTGAACTAAAACAAGAAACTCGTTCCTCATCTTTCACTTAAAGGATGCCTTTATACACCAGATGTAGTGTCCTCTTCCAAGATACTTACTTCAAAACACCAAAGTTGCTGCAAGAAAGAAGAAAACCTGAGCCAGGAAAGACCCACAGACTGTACTGCATCCAAAGTAAAGACAGTCAATTTGGCTGTCCTCATAACCCAGAGAGCAACCTGTCTATGGATCAGCAGAACTACTCAGTAAAGATACCGAGTCTTGAATAAGTCAAATTACACTTCACCCTTCCTCTTCCATGCATGTCCTAGGCAGCCCAAGCATGAGGAAAAGGTGGCAGCTTCCTGAACCAGTCTGCTCCAGGACAAAAGCACAGTATAGCCACGCAGGGCATGGTGAAATTCTTCAGACTCCAGGTCATAAAACAGATTTCCAATATCCCATTAAGCCCCTGACTCTTTCCAAATCACCCCGATTCAGAAGATCCAAGCATACAAAGGAAAACAAGCAGTAATAAGTCTTGTAGGAGGTCTTGAAGGAACCATTTCAACCCTTTCTTTGGTTATATCATATATATGTGTATATAAATATATGTATATATATATTGATTATGTTCATATATATATGCTCTATGCCTAGAAGTGTTGAAGGCCAGGTTGGACAGTGCTTGGAGCAACCTGGTCTAGGGGAAGGTATCCCTGCCTATGGCAGCGGGTTGGAAATGGATGAGCTTCAAGGTCTCTTCCAACCCAAATCATTCTATGATTCTGCAGAACCCAAATAAAATAGAGGAAGGAAGATGGATAAATAAGCAACCAAAGCAGCATGACTAAGATATTAGGTGGGGGGGAACATCACTTAATAAGGCAGTTCTGTGGGCAGCACCAGAGCTGGAAACCTTTATTCTGGCCCCTACATTCAGCACTTGGAGCACTCTGTTGACACAACAGAACATGGCTCAATTACAAGCACTGTCGAGGTTGAGTAATTTCAAACATCTTTTAATGTTTGTAGATAGTCCATTGGGAAGTTGGCTGGAAAGAGCAGCCACGTGAAAATAGATACAAACCCCTTCAAATCATTACAGTGCCAGACAGGAGGGAAGAACGGAGACTGAAGAGGGAAAGGGGGAAAGGTTAAGATCCAGACTTCCAGCTAAACCACTTAAAGCATTTATTTATGTCCAGTGCCTCCGTTACAAGTTTATACTATGCCTTGGGGAGCAGTAACAGACCAATTCCATCAACCCAGATTGTTACTTCAAAAGTAAGATTTTAAATGTAATCTATATTCTTTTTTCTTCTTGTTGTATGAATATTCACATTAGAGAGAAGTCATTCTGCTTTCTTCTGGGTAGGAAAAATGTTGCATGAGAAATCAGGTATTAATATAGCTGGACTTAACCACAGTATTATACACTAAGGCACTGGGCTGCTAATGAAAATCTGGGAAAGACCGTTCATAAACCTGGGTTAGTAACAAAGCATGTCAGGGAAAACAGGGTCACCTACAGAGCTTCTCCTAAACTCACGAGGTCAAGGGAGAACCCTCTGAAAGTCTTTAACTAAATTTACAAAGGACAAAATTAGCTGTTCAGTGACAGTATTACAGCATCTTCTGGAGGGTGATCTGGCAGCTGAGTGGTGCTCAAGTGTGTAGGAAAGACATTTGAGGAAAGGCGTGGGGAATCCAGCACATCAGCACCTTCTAAATCAAACCTGTATCTCAAATCAGGTTCTTTGGGTACACAGAATTAACAAGAGAGGAGCAAAAGGACTTTTCAGATATTGCTGGTTGCTGAACTTCTGAATTCTTAACAGAATTTTTCTCCATTTCACAGGCATTACCTTGCTGCCAAGATCAAGCCAGCATTCCAGCAAGGAACTGCAGGATAACAAAGAGTAATAACAAAATAGCACTTCACAGTTTTGTGGGGTTTTTTTTTGATCATTCATATTATAAGTATTCGGAATAAGGAAATCTAAGAACTTCCATAGAAACCTACCTATTAAAACTGGGCAAATGTGTCTGCAAATGCCACCAACTCGTCACTCCTGCTCAGGTTTGTGTTGCTGAAGAGGACAGTAAAGGATGTCAGGGCAAACAGCAACACACACCTCCTGCAACAGGGCAGCACACTGATGTCAGAGAATGTGTAGCATACGTGGCTAAAAGCTACCCATGTCTTGCTGACAGCTCTGATTTCTTACTGTCCTTGTAATTCGGTGCACAAAGTGGATTACCCAATGCTCCAGTGACTGGCTGCTCAGGACAGGGGAAACTGAAATGTGGCAGCAGAGGATAACAAGAAGGGCCAGAAACGGCCCAGAAACCCTGAGCCATGCACAAAACACAGAGATGAGGAATGCAGACTGTGCAGTCTTCCTCTGGATGAGCTGCAAGCCTCTGCATCTGCTTTCTGAAACTTTCTATTAGTGCTTAGCAGCGGTAACACTCTTAGAAGTTAAAACAAACAAATGTTCATGAACCAATGGCCCCACCATTTCTGTCATGTATGGAGAAGGCTGGTCTTACAGTGGGAGAATAAAACTCAGCAGGACTGCCAGACTTGCTCTGAAGCCAGTGGTGGGGGTGACTGTGCAGCTCCAACCTCCACCTTTGGACAGCTAGTCTGAATCTGTCTGCTTCAGACACCTTCTGCTGCATTTACCACTTCTGAGCATCTCTGACAGCATTGCTTTCAGAGTTTCAAAGGAAAGCAAAGTTAAATCCTTCCTGCCCATCTGCAGCAACATAATCACCATGCTTCTTTGGGAGAGGATTCGTAGAATCATCACAGAATCACAGAGAGGTTTGGGTGAAAGGGACTTTAAAGCTCATTTAGTTCCATTCCCTGCCACCGGCAGGGACACCTTCCACTAGACCACGTTGCTCAAAGCCCCATCCAAACTGGCCTTGAACACTGCCAGAGATGGGGCAGCCACAGCTTCTCTGGGCAACCTGTGCCAGGGCCTCAGCACTCTCACAGGGAAGAACTTCTTCCTCATATGTCATCTAAATACCCCCATCAGTTTAAAGCCATTCTCCCTCGTCCTGTCTCTTCATTCTGCTGTACAAATCCACACAGCTACCTCAAATGGGATCAGGATGGTTTTCTTTCTTCCTTAAGTTGAAGCCACTCCCAGCACTACAGGGCAGTAAGTTTTATGAGTATTCAATGCATGAAGGATGAAAAAGGGTGGGTGTGACAGCAAAGGCCCTCTCCCACATCATACAGATGACAGAACCTCAGAGGCCACTGAATATAATGAGTGCCAGAGGCTGCTTAAAGAATTCCTCCTAAGCCTGAGCTGATACCCAAGTATCTGACCCTGAAACCATTTCCTAAAGGAAGATTTCCCTCTATGCAGCCAGCCAGAGCACAAGCTACTCCACCAAGCCCTTACTAATTTGCCATTTGCTCATATCCAGCAGAGGTAAGGAGTAAATCAGCAGCTCTGTAGTTCTGTCACAGATGCCACAGGATTTTCTAGACAGACAGACTGTTAAGTGCTGCCCTGCTGGGACACTGCACTCCATGTCAATAGCACATTAAGAGGATCGCGATCCCAGCATTAGCTGTGTGTGCACTACTGATAAATAGCTATTTTTCAAGCCTGATTTCTCCGGCTCCCATCATTTCCCATTTTGATGCAGATTCTTACCATGACCAAACTCATCACTGCCCACCTAACGTTGTCCATCCAGCCCAGACAACACGTTTGTTCACATAAGACTGCTACAAACGGATTTTTCCTTCAAAAGGTTAGGAATGTCAGTGGTTCTATATTGCTCTTCCGGAGCAAAAGTGGTGCCATTGGTGCCTGAGACAAAGAGATGCTGACATGCAGCAAAGCCACCCCATGCAGCAAAGCCACCCCATGCAGCAGCTGCTCTGACAGTCAAAACAACATCTTCCAAGCACCCAAAACTTTATCCTGTGTTACTGCTTAAGACTTTCCTATTAAAAACCAGCAGTTTGTTTTTAAATGGAGACAGAATTCACCTCCCTTGCCTCTCTGAAAATTGAAGACACCAGCAAAACACTTCACCATGTACTCAAGTAGCCCTAGTTGGCATCATGCTCAACAGCAAGATGCACTAGATAGTTTTATTGAGCACAGGACCAAAATACAGTCCCGTCTTTCGCCCCAGGCCTGGAGCTGGTAGATTATTTAACTCCCCTTTCCCAAAACCAGAAGCACATCGCATGAGAACTCCACTTTGTCAGGCCATGGTGAAGTCTGAAAAGCAGCTTCTAAATGTGCCTTAAGGGTCGACAACACTGGCAGAGCAGGAGAGGATCCATGACATGTTTAGGCAGCGCCTGAAGTCCTTCAGCAGCTTTCTATTGCCTGAACGTAAAGTAGTCTCAACTGAATTTCACTAATTCCTCCAAAGGCTCTCTTACACACGTCTCTACAGATTATACAGCAAATATGCTTTAAGAAAGCACTCTCTAACCCTAACAAGGCTACCTAAAAAATAAGACTTAACCAGCTGACCTCTGATTATCTTCAACATTTTACACATCCAACTTCAGTACACGAATTGCAGCCTCAAAGTAACACTTCCTTAAGGTGGTTTAGTTGGAAGGTAACAATTACAATGCTATTCAATGCCTTAAACGAACTGACGACATGAAAGCATCCAAACTGCCCCCAAAAAGCTCAGTGAGGGCCATGAATGCTAGACCCGTCCTGAAAGCCACCAAGTCCCAGGTACATGACATCTAAGCAGCGCTTTTGCTCTTAAGTGCCACATTGATAAATGAGCACTGCCCTCAAGGTGTGCCATCACTTGCACAAGCTTAGTCTAAATGAAATGAGATGAGCTCAAATCTTTAAATGCTAATTAGATCCCACATGATGACTTTAAGAAGAAACCTCCCCAGTAACTCTGCCTTTTGCAGTGACAATGTTTACAAAATTTGGGAGTTATGAATAAAACTGGAATCTCTCAGTGGCAGCTCTCACGAAGTACAGCAGCCTGCAAAAGAAGTGACTAATTTTACACTAAAACTTAGAAAACTGCTTGCCTGATGGCTCCTCCAGAGGCAAAGGTGCTGGCATCCTCCTCCAGCTAGCTCATGTCTTCCTCCATCCTTGACAACCTTATAACTAGTCTGTCTGTAGCATGTGGGCTGCAGAAGAAGTGGTACCTATCATTCATCAGCAAACTGCACAGAATCATAGAATAACAGGTTCGAAGGGATCTGGAGGATCATCTGGTCCAACCTTCCTAGGCAAAGCATGACCTAGACTGTATGTCCCAGCACACTGTCCAGCCAGATAAAAACTTACGGGTTATCTCAAACCACAAACTTGTCTTTCTGCCTTTCTGCCCCAGGCCATCTTTAAGGCTCACCCACTTCTACCTCCCAGCCAGCAGTTCATTCTGCCACCAAATATGTAAGAGGAGCTGGCAGTGTCAACAAGTCAATGCTTTTTATAATGATAAGCTTATTTTTCATTTAGACTTGTTGGGGGCTGGGTGTCAATGCCTAACGCAACTCTGTGTGTGTGCCACACATTGCAGACTCTCCAGACACTCCCACCCTCCTGATGGTTGTAGACTCAGAGAGCAATTTCAGCTGCTCCCAGCCTCTAAAACCCGTGTTTCACTGTTGCCAGCCTGGTATGCATGCCATTTAAGGACCATGTTAGTGGACACTGTAATCAGCTTTTGCATTTGAAGGCCTTACGCTGAGCGCAAGTCACAAGTTAGGTCTCTTTAGGTCAAAATCTGTCTCACAGTGTATTTGGAAGCACCCAGAGAAATCCTGATCCAGGCTGGGGCTGGAGACTGTTTCAATTACAAAAGGGAAAAAATGCATAAATACATCTTAAAGAAAGGGAAAGAGCCTTCGAATGGATACAGCTTTGATAGAAACGGGGGGAAAAAAATCAGAGGAAGAAGAAACCACCTAACACCAATTGGGGAAACAAAAGATCTGCAAGAGACTGATTATGGCCTTGATTAGCAATCACTGCTCAGGGCTGGAGACTCCATGAGCAAAGCCATCTCTGAGAAGAGCTGAAGCAAGGTAGGTGCTGCAACAGTTTGCTGCTTTCTAAGAGAGGTGAGCTGTAGGGACTCTTCACACATCTGTTATCCATGCAGAAAGCATGCAGGAGCATGAAAACGAATCTTGGCTCAGGAGTGAGACAGCACTGGTAGAGTGGAGGAAGCACCTACATCCAATTACACTGCCTTAATGAGTCTAAGAATAGATGAATATTTTATCATTTTCCACCCTGAATATTTGAGGGTTTTTCATTTTAGCAGAAAGGGAGGATGCAAATTCACAGCAATGGCATGATGGAGCACCCAGCTGGTTCAAAAAGAGCCGCGGACCTCAGCTTGCACCTCTGAATTCCAATAATATAGCTGGACATGGGCACAGCAAGCCATGGGAGATGCCACCTCTCAGCCAGAGTCCACTCTCTGCCACCAGCAGTATAAGGCCAGCTGCAATTCTTGAGATGCCCTCTTTTGGGAAGGATGCCACAGAGGGGGATTGGGTGCAGCTATAGCCATCTCCTGCTACCTCTTCATTCTCTGCTCATACTCATAATCTGTCCTCCTGTGAAGAAACCTTGTGATATAACAGAGCATCCACGCCGTTCTGCAGAAGGATGTAGTAGTAATGGCTCAACATGCTCCTTTGTACACCCACTGGTATGGATATTTACTGACAGCTCTCCCTGCAGGGTGGTAGGGCATACCATGAGTTAGCTAGGACTGTCTGTAGCAATTGATTTGGGGTCATGTATAGATTTACCTGATCTTCCTGGGCAAATTCTCTCCCTCCACCCTGAATTAAATCTAAGCATGAAGCAAAAGCAGCTGCATTTGTGTAGTGACACATTAAAGCGTCTCTAAAGCTTTTTAGGATCCTTCAGGAAAAACAGTAAATATCTGTTCTATAATTCAATGTATGTTAATATATTCAGCGCAGATTTCGACTCTCCAATTTCACAGCAAAAAAACCAAGAAAATTGGCGCTTGCTGAAATGTTATGATGCCAAGGGATGGAAATGGTCCAGGGTCTTAGAATACTCAACCAAGTTTTGCACAGAGTGCAGTGAAAACCCCGTCACAACACACACAAATACAGTCTACACAGCGTAGGATACAGAGCAAGCTCCGCGCTCGAGCACACTGGGTTTGACTTGCAAGTGCCAAAGCCACAAGCCAGATGCTGTTTCACATTTCTGTGGTTGCCAAGATCAAAACCAAAGCCTGCCTCAGTCCTCTTACAGTGAGAGTCCTGGTCCTGCTTTATTCCTCTGCTGTTTGCAGGTAGAGAAACACGCAAAGCATTCTTCTTGCTCATTTTTCAGCATGTCCTCTACTAAAAAGCTGTAACTGAGGTTCTCCTATCCGCCAGCAGCTTTTGCCTGACATGACCTCATAAGGACAGCGCTTCAAACCGCAGAGCAAGAGCACTTGCCCTCTTTTCCCATAAACACATGCCATTAATTGCTACTTCTTCTGGCCTGTAACATATTTTTGTTCACTGCTCGGAGCAACTCAGAGCATGTAACTGCCCTCCATTGTTCACGCTCTTCAGCATACATGCGAACAAGAGAACCTACTGCTTTTCCAGTGTGCTCAAACATAAGGACTCTAAGCAACACCATAATTTAACAGATCCAGTGCTATTTTAGTACGTGCTAATTAGAGGAGTGTTTGAAACATTCACTAAGTAATCAGTGCTCACACACCACCTGCTTCTACACCTTGAGAAACAAAAAAAAGCCCTGCTGCAGCACACTGCACATGGGAATAATCTCCCGTACAGCCCCCATTCGATCTTCCCCCAGTCCCTGTAAAAAGCTCTGCAATTGATTTTCTCCCCTAGCATCTTTGGTTTCTCCCTGTCCATTTAACAAAGTCACTTCTGGACCCCAGCCCTTGTTTTCAAGCCTCCTCCTGTTTTGCTATGGTGCTACCGATAATACACCTCAGCCTGACAGCTGGAGCGCTGCTGAAGAGAACTCTTGAGTGCCTTTAGCAGGAGGGGTAGGAGAAGCACTTCAAAGTGAAAGTATTCTTCTCCAGCAGTGAAGCACCCTTCCCTCCTGCCTCGAGCAACAGCAACCCTTCTGTTCCTTTGGTTTCTAACAATATCTTCCTCCTGCTGCAGAGTTACAAAAGGCCCAACCTGAAAACCAGCTCTTAAAACAACTGTCAGCAGTTTTTAAAGGCCTCTAAGTAGTACACTGGAAGGAGAAGGGGAACAAACTCGCCTCAGGGGCACACTCCAGTTCAGCTCCACTTAGCCACAGAAAGCAAAAGATACATAGATACATAAAAATATAGGTGCATATTGGTAAATCTGAGAGCTGGCATGTAAGAGGATGGCGAAGCGCAGGGGTTGCTGGCAGACAGAGGGCTGTAATACATCCTCTCGCTGTACAGTGGAGAGAGCAAGACAGAGGGTCTGCAAGCACTTCATGGGAGGAAAGCAGGAGCTGTTAAAAGCCTGCTTTGACCTGCTGTCACCCGGGAAGAAGGAAGAAAATTATGTGTTTTCTCATTACAGGACACAATGCTGCACCTAAATCAGTTGCAGTCACCTTACCCCGCTGTGACCCCAACCCATAAAGGTCCAGGAGCTGAGAGACACACCCCCTTTCTCACAGCTCAGCTGTGATCCTGGCAGATCCTCACCTGTAAGAACACCATCAGGCATCACAGAACTGGATGTAATCATTAAAGGTCTTCAAAGATAGGAAATATTCTGCCAGAGCAAGATAACAATGCAAATGTACAGCAGGGCTGCAAAGTGTCAGCAGAAGCAGGCATGCAGAAGCATGTGATGTGTTCATTCTGCTCTGAAGCCCAGAGAGCATCTGTACATGTGCCATCAACAATGCATCAAGAACTTCATTCGTTTTAATACACTCACTGGCAGGGATACAGTTCTCTGACCTTCATTTTCTCACTGCCCAAGTGCATATTTCATGGACCAACATATGTAATGACAGCAGCTGAACGATCTAAGAACTCTGCTGTTACCGTTTTTATTTTTTCCACATGGAAAACCAAACCAAGAAATCACTGTCTACTTTTTCCCCTCAAGCACTGGTGCATCTTGCACAGGATTCAACAAGTATAGGGCTGAGTTTGAAAACCCGAAGTCCTGGGAAAACTGCTTATTAAATAGAGCAGGGTTACAACATTTTAACACCTGGTTATTTTTGGATGCTACTCTCAGAAAATGTCTGCAAAACAGCCGTTTGAGATCCCATCTTTATTATTTCAATGCCATCAACATCAAATAGATTTTGCCTCTTAGTAAATGCAGAGTAATATTTAGGCGTTTTGAGTTTCAAGACTGGAAAGTCATTTCAGTGATTAGAGCCTCAAGAAGCAATACATCATAACATTTCAAAAAGGAGTTGGATTTGACTCCAGTATTACTGAGCCAAATTACTCCCACCATTATGGAAAAGTAATTCCACATGTGAGAAACAAGCAGCAGCACTTTGTTGATAAGGACAGAGAGATGTACTAATGAGGAAACATAAGCTCCATTTTAACACAGACTTGCTGCAGCCGTAGCTCTGGAGCCGTTAGCAGTGTCTCCTTAGTTTTCTCCAGGGACCAACTCGGTATCACTATCACATATTCCTCCAGAGTGATGAAAGCACATTATAAACTGATAAAAGGCAATCCATGGTATTCTTACAGGCCTCCAAAGATAAGCAGTTTATTAAAAAGAGCTTTTCAGGAACCTGGCAAAACCAAAATGCTCTTCATCAACACCTCACACCAAATCCATCTTCCTTTAAATAAATTCCTAGAGCCAGTGCTACGGAGTCGATCTTCCTTAATTGCCACTGTTTCACATTTGCAAATTACAAGTGGTAATGCCTCTTCGCCTGTCAGTAAAGATTTATCAATCCAGTCCTGTGCTGAAAGGTCACATGAGTAAATCCAAGTGCACTTTCTAGCAAGTGCTTTGAGCATGAAACCCTCCTCTCCACCTGAGCTGCCCCATCGACACCGGCGCACAAAACCAGGATGACAGAACACATAATAGTCTAAATAATTAAGCCCAAAACTATAATTATCAAAGTAAAAGAACAGCTCTGAGATGTAACAAGCCTTACTTTCCTTTATTCTCCATTTACATATTCGCAACAGGTCTCTCAGGCACTACTGTGAATTAGAGTGATGAAGAGATGTCCCAGGGCTTGGTTAAAGGCTACTGCATCCAGCTGTGCATCCTTCATTAGAACAAAAAGAAACCACTGGAAAACTGAGGGTCTGATTCACACTCACCACTTCAAACCACTCCAGCAGTGTAAATGGGAGGATAAATTATACCCACACCTCCCCTAACAGTGGTGTAAATGAGCTGCAATGTAAACGATGATCCAGCTGAAGATTTCAAGATGGAACTAAGGGAAACATGGAAGCCAGATGTTTTGCTGTCTTGTGCCTTGTGCAAATGCTGCTTTCCACGTATGGTGGAGTTGCTCACGTCTCCTCTGAACAGCACCTGGGAACTGCTGCATCACCTGAGACCTGTAAAAATTAGGCATGGAAATTGCCCAATAAATGAACTATCCAAAACCTCCTTTTACTGTCACCTTCACTGATACGAAAACCTCTCTCACAGCTCACCTACTGCCATAAAGCTCTCAGATTCACCCACACTGACATGAAAAGTTTAAGTCGAACACCTCCATGTGAAATGAGGTGAAATCAGCTGAACTGGCCAAGTCCAGTTAAATAACCAGGCCTTGCACTGTGTGCGAGGAGCTCTGCTCCTCACTGGTGTATTTTATTTATTGTGGGTCATACCACTTGATTTCAGGCACATTACTCCTCTGGCTTCACAAGGCACTCTGTGGATTGATTTGCACTGAGCAGGGTCACCACCTGACAGCTCATCCCTTGCAGCAACGTGTCATCCTCAAAAGCCTCAAACAAGAGGTGACCTTGCTATGATGGGGATGCAGGAAAACAGGGCGGAAGGAGAAGCCTGGCACAAGCACCTTGCCCTGATGTCTTCCCACTGGTGCTCACCCCAGCACCTGGCTGACCTTAACTGCACTGCTAATACCAGGGGTTTCAGTTATTTTATTAAACACGTAAGGCTAAAAATAGAAGGTTTTAGGACAGGAGGACCTGTGCAGCTCAAACACAACATGCTCCAACAGCAGTGTGGGAAGTTCAAGTCACCCTGTGATTTACTGGCTCTGGAATGTCTCCCTTCTGTCTGGGTCAGGACATCCTACTCCAGAAATCAGTTACCCAGACACTAGATTTTTTACAGTCCTACAGGCTGTAAAACCTTACTCTCCGTTTCCTGCAAAAAGTTTGAAGGGATCCTACTTCACCACTGAGACTCCAGAATATATCACCTGAGAGTGTTACAGAGGGCTGACAGCAGAAAAATGTCAAAATACAAATTCCAGGATTATACTATCAAGCTGGATTGGGAGGGATCAAAATATTTTGGTAGAGAAAGATTTTAGAAGCTCACCATTTAAATTCCACCATGGTGCTGAAAGCAAGTGGCACTCAGCATTTCAGCCAATGCCTAGTTCAATCTGACTCAAAACAGCACAATGATCCCAAATCCCATAAACACAGACTTGTAAACACTCCCCTCTGTCTTCCTCATCCATGCCGTGGAGGGTTGGCCCATGTTTTCAAAGCCTGTGTGAAAGCAGATGGTAACCACCTAATTCAGATTCAATGCAATCTGCTTCTGGTGACGAAAAAAATCTTACTTGCCTCTCCGACAAATGTAAAACCTGGGAAGTTCATCCCACTTTGTAGTTTTGTTAGATGTTTTGTAGCAGTTTTGCCAACAAACCCAGCTATGTTCAGGGAGAACACATGCTTCCTGTTCTCAGCCTTAAGTCAACAGCAAAAAAAACCCTCAGATCATTCTGGAAATGGTGAGCGGTCAATTTGCTTAGTTTTTAATCTGGCTTTGCAGCTTGCACATGCACTGCTCATGACAACATGATACAGACAGACTGATACAGCTTATCTACATAATTTTTTATCACTGCATCTGAGATCTTGTACAAATTATGTACACATTACAGGTAAGTGCTTTCTATCGCAAAAGAAAACCATGCTGGTGGCCTGCTGACAACTCACTCCAGTTTGTGGAAGTTTTCCTTATTATGGGGCACAAAACGGGATGCCAAAAAGTGAGTCAAATGACTGCTTTCTGGTCTATGGGCTGCACTCCTGCTTAAAGTGAGCCTGAGATGCTTCCCTTATTGCTTCCACCTCTTGCATACTGCTTTTTTTGCACAATGAAAGCAATATCAACCACACCTCCACTTGTGCCCACAGCTGAGGTTGTGACATGATCCCTCAAAGTGAAAAACCTCTTTGACCCCATTCTAAACTCAAGGATTTGCCAGGTTTTCCATCCAAGAGATGAAGAACTGGCTAATGCTGATTAGTTAAGCCCCTTCACAGCAGCCTGTAAATAACCCTGGCTTGACACAAATGCCAGTGATCACACAGCTTCAAAACTGGGCAATTTTATTTGACTGGCTTTCTCTGTGCAGGAATGCATTTTGGAGGTTGATTCTATGTGATACAATCAGGATGTTTTAGTTCCTGGAGATAAGATGACACTTCTCCTCCTACCACAGCTATAAACTTCAGAAGCATGACACAGATTTCCTACAAACTTACAAATGTTTGCTTCACTGTTTCAGCAGCTCAACATGCATTAACCGCATTAAAAGGTAAAAAAAAAGAAAAGAATCACTAAATGTTGAAGTTAACAACATTTCTCTGATCCCTGGTGTTTTATACACATAAAATAAAGCTTTCAATGAGCACATTCTTACTCTCACCAGCACAGAGTTGCCTTGCTTTGGCTTTCTCTCCTGGGGAGAAATGAACCTCTGAAACCCTCCATGGCTAATTGTAAGAATAAAAGCAGAAACTGGATAATCAGCTGGTGAGCTGGACTGGGCTGGAGAGGAGGTGATATGGGAAGACTTTTCAATGTAATTGATGCATTTTCTCAGTGCAGTAATCCATGTGAGATAAACAAATGATAAGAATAAAATCTATCCCCAAACTCTGAAGTTAGTATCAAAGGGCTTTTTTAATTTTTATTTTGACATTAAGTCACTCATAAGCCATCAATATCCACCTTCAAGACTGTAACAGATCTAAAGAAGGAAGAAAATTACTAAGAAAACCTTCATTTCTTCCTCTTTGAGAATGTTAAATCCCAAAGGGCTCAAATCCCAACCCTGATTTTAAAACGAAGGATTTTTAAACTCCATCCATTTAGAACCATCAAATCACATAACGACCTCTCCTCTGCAACTACCTGATATACTCCCTGGTGAGCAGAACAAGAGCATCCTTTCTCAAGCGATGCAAGTTTTCGCACTTTCTACCTGCTCTGCCTTGGGAAAAGCTGCTGTTGCTGAGCTTCACCCAAATCCACTGCTGCTGACAGAGCAGCCCCGTTATAGAACAGCCTTGCTCACTGTCACTTGTCCTAGATCAGGAACTGTTAGGGGCAGGATCTAAGTCAGCAGCTAGTGCAGATGGGCCATTTCAACGTTTAATCAAGCAAAAGCACTACCAGGTGAGGCTGCACTGATGCCAAACCGTGCCCTGCCAAAACCACTCCGGACACTGTCTGCACCATTAACTGCACTGAAAGAGCTGCACCAGGGTCTGTTTTCTCCTCTGGAGATGGTCTAGCTGCTTTCGTTGGTTTACAAGTTATATGCCACCACAACAGGGGTTGTCACTAGATGCTGGACTGATGCCCACCCTCAGGGTCCATCCAAGCACACCAAGTCAGTCCCTGGCAAACCAAACCTGTACTAAACCCAGAACAATGCTGTCACTGCACACACCACAGGCTTTAAATTATGTGTCAGCTCTTGACCCATCAGGTCATCTCTTAGTCAGCATCAAGATCAGGGGTTGAGTTTTAATGCCCTGGAGTCTAGACAGAGACTACCCTGTCTCTCAACAGTGTAATTTCACAGAATACATCTCTCCAGAAGTACTTTCGCTCCCTTTAAAGGTTAGATGTGGTTTCACAAGATTTATTTTCATGAAATGAGACTTTTCTTCTCCTTTTCATAAATCATTTGATCTCACAGTATATTTCAGCTATAATATTAACTGTACAAATTCACAAGTACCCAGGCAGAAATGTTAAACAGGGAATGCTTGAGAAGTGGAGAATGATGTGCAGACAAGTGTGAGGGATACAGATGGATGCTAGGTCTAAGAGCATTACCACAGCTTGCTTAGAACAGAAGACAGGAACATGCAACCATCTTTCACTAATGTAAAAAAAGCTTGGGAACATTTAATATTTCCTTCAACAAAACCTTCCACTTGCAGCCTCTGCCATGTTGTTGCTACCTTCCACCTGGCAGCAATGAAAACTAATTGAAATGATTGCAAAAACATGCAAGAGCTCTTCTTGCATATTCATGCAAGCATTTCCCCCATTGCTGCTCACAGACCTGTACTTATGCTAGGCCAACAGTGAGTCACTAGCGATGTAACCTAAACGCAAAGATAAACAGCCTTTCAATTTCAGACCTAGAAGCCTTATGTTTGTTAATAGGTTTCTCAGCAAGAAGGCAAAATTGAGTATATTGGAAAAGAAAATCCTCTTGCTCTAAAGTTCAGGCCAAAGGGAGAGCAGATTACTCAGACATGGTGCTTTCCTCCTAAGCATAAATCAAGCTCTCAAATCCTTTAAAGCAAAGCAGAGCTCTCCAGGCTTACCCTATTTCCAGTATATTGATCCCAAGTACACAAAAATCAGCAGCCGTAATTATTACAGGTTTGGGAAGCAGACTTTTTGTTGTAACTTGGACAGAAATTACACGTCAGTGAGCAGTAGGTGAGATATTACTGTACCCCTGACTACTTGGCTTAAATAGTAATAAGCCTGTGTGCACCTACAGCAAAACAGGGAAACCCATAGCCATCTAGTAAGAATGCAATCCACTACCTCAGAGTGCAGTTCTGGCCAGATCTTAATGCTGTCGAAATGACATTTGTTTCAGCAATCAAATCTCCCTCTCATCACCTCACTGCTACTAGGCTGCTGATATAATTGACAGGATCACTTGTTATGGTCAGGAAAGTTTTGAATTTAGAACAGTCTTTTTCTGTACTACTTTAGACATCCATTGATACAATCAGATTTTTTCCATATAAATACTACTTTTCAGGAAAATAAATTCAAAATAGTTCTAATTCCCTAGTAAGCAGGAATATAAGTAATGAAAAAAAAAAAAACAACCACAAAAAGAACTTATAAAAGGACCAAACCTCTTGCTTTTTCACCTGAAAGGACTGGGCTTCCTGATTATGTCCATATACAAAGAGCGTGTCCCCAGTGTAGTGACAGAGAGGACTGCACAGTGCCCCTCTGAATGTTCTCATTCACACCTGGCCATCCCTACCATCCTGCAGGGAAATCCTGCAGTCCTCTTGACCCAGGCTGCGACCCATCCTGCCAGTCAGACTGAATTCTGGCCTCAGAAACCCCTTCCAGTAATGAAACAACTTTCACACAAGTATTTCTCACAGTGGTGAGAACAAGGCTGCTTGTTAGTAAAATCCTGCCCCACTAACAAACAGTTCTGGCATAAAGTTTCACCATCCTCTGCCAGCAACTGAGGCAGATAAAACTTCATAGAATCACAGACTGGTTTGGGTTGGAAGAGACCTTTAAAGACCATCTAGTTCCAACCCCCTTCCCTCAATAGGCAGGAACATCTTCAACTAAATCAGTGTCTCAGAGCTCCATCCAAACTGACCTTGAATGTTACCAGGGATGGGGTATCTACCATCTCTCCAAGCAACCTGCTTTACCACCCTCATCCTGAACAATTTCTTCCTTTAATCCACTTCCTTTATATCCTTATCTATTTTGACACCCAGGTCCTCTCTGCACAAAATCTTCTTTCCTTGAACAGGGTTTCTCTCACTCCTACAGAAGTTATGAATTCCTCTATGCTTGCAGGCTCATTCCTGTGCTGCTCAAACCCAGGCTGGCTGAAGAGAAAAAAAATTTAAAACAAACAACATAAAGCTTACCCGTCGGGTATTCCCTCTAAACACCTCTTCAACCATTCACTGTTCATTGAGACTTTCATTTCCTTCTCAAATAACCTCCCACTGAGTCAAATCAACACAATCGAACAGAATCTCAGTAAACCACGCCAACATACAGAGATCACATAAATCTACGAAGCACGTTGAGGTCTGTCATACACCCTGCCCTAGTGCCATGTGCTGCAATGCCTCGGATGCCACACAGCTGAGCTGGGATCGGCTGATGCAGCAGGAGGAAAACAAGAGCCCCGGACACAGAATATGGCACCATTTCTGCCAAAAACTTACTTGTAAAAGAGCTATGCTCCTCTGAGACAGACACATCTATCAGCACAGGGGGTGATGAAGCTCTGTGTGTCATGGACTGGTATCTCCTGATGAACTCATGCATAGATACTCCAAACACAGCACTTGACAGCTTTTAGCCCATGGGGACAGCAGCAGGTTTTTCTCCCCCCCTCCACTTTCATGGAGTCTGCAACAATTTGGTATCTTCAGAATCTACACAGAAAAATCTGTTTGAAACTAAATCCAAAAGTTACTACTGCCTGTGTCTCCTGCACACATGTTGATCATCACATTAAGCATCAGTTAATGATCGTGTGCTTTATGCTATGCTTTGTCATGATTCAGATGTGTTTTCCTTGGGGGAAAAAAAAAAAAACAGGACATAAAAAAAAAATGAAGCTAAATTTCATTACGGAAAATGCTAGTCAGGTTTTCTCCTCAGTTTTCTAAGTAGCATAAATGCAACCACTATTTCGTCTAAGTTACTTTACAAACATTTGAAGGAAACTAAATAAAACTGGCAAGGGCTAGCCATGCCTCTCTCCTTATACTGGAGGAAAATTTGCATGTACTAAAGATTTCCGACAACAGGGTGACAGTGACAAAGCTCCCACTGGCTCTCACCAGTGCTCATTTCACACTGCAGTCAAATTTATGCATCTTTTTTTCACTTGACCACAGCACCATCTTCTTCTGGCCCCTCTGCCACATACTGCTCAGTACAGACAGTGTCTGGACTTCCACAGCCCAGCTTCCCTACTGCTTCACATTTCAGTCTCAGCTCGGTAACACATCCTTCCCCAGAGCTCCAACTTGTGCGTACTTTACCATTTCCGTCCTCAGAAATGTGATACCTTTGAAGTGCTTATTTTAAGTAACTCAGAAGCTGTTCAGATCTATGCAAAAGAGTAAGTCAACTCTCTGTCAGTGCTTGCTTCAGTTCTGCACCAAACTGGGACATCTTTGGGATCTGTGAGAGGCAGACTGAAGATCCTACCCTCCCCTTCACACTCTTCCCGGCTTCCATCCTTCTCCTGGACTGCTAGGCTTCTTAAAAGCTCTCTGCATCACAGGACACCTGCATCACAAGAGTACAGTCTTCTTTCCTCTCCTGCAGTCTTCACAGTGGCAAAAGTCAAACATGCACTTTTTTGTTTCTTGCTGGTGAAAATTCTTCTGCTTTACATGCCACACACAAAATCACAGAAGTTGGAGAAAACTGTCTGCACCTGAGGAACGGGTATGTCCTCCGTGGGAAGGGATGTGCTCTGAGAATGAACCCTACTCCACAGGGATGCTCAGTGATGCAGCACTCCTTTAAGAGTACTCTGTTAGGTGTACAGGGAATAACACTACATCAATCAACACCAACCTTTGAAATGCAAACAAGCAGACAACTCTCTCCCAGCATACCAAAAGCACATGCAAACAGGTACAATTCCAAATCATGACATCAGGTTTCCCGCTTTCTTCCCATCCCACGTAACCGCTGCAGAAGACTGTAAGTGAAAAAAATACTAAATCCAAGCTAAACAGTGAGACCCAGCTCCCATTCTACTGACACAATGATTTCATATTTTGTCTGCAAGGCACACAAGTCTATGGACTCTGGACTGTGCCAAGGCAATGCATGGATATCACGGGGACCCTAATAAAGCCTGACAGCAGATGCTTTCCTTACATTTTCTGCCAGGTCTCCTATGTGCCAGAATATTCAACCATCCCTATCCCTGAGAAAATACCCCCCAGCTCTGCCTTACCCTGACTGATGGGTGAAGTCAGTTTGCAGAATATCGATGGACAGAAAGCAGCGGCCCAGGTTACACCGGTCAGTGCAGGTGTTTTTCACTTCCAGGGTTTAGATGCTCTGAAGTTGTACCTAATGGCTGCTGAGCAAACCCTGCAGAGTCTGGCACTATGAGCTGCTTTCCTGCTTTCTCAGAAAGCCAGCAGTTAATGGCATTCAGTCTGAATCTAGAATCATGAAAATATCTTTATTAAGCATGTCAGAAAACACAGCAAAATGCTGTGTTGAACAATTGGCCGTAGCAATGCTACTCAGTTCTGCAAAGTGAGTCTGTATCACATCTGATGTGTTACATAAAATATATGTCAGCATTTTCCTGGCAATAACAATACAGCAGTTACTGAAAACCTTAACACAGCTGCAAATAAAATATTTGCAATGCGCTTGGAATTGTGGTCACTGTGCAGCTTGACACAGCTCTACACTCACATGTCTCAATTGCCTTAGAAAAGAGTGCTGAATAAGCCCACCTTTTTAAGGTATGTACACAGTGCTGAGTCTTAGGTCCTCTTATATATTTCAGGTATAAAAGAAACACATTTTTATTTAGCTCTATTTATGCATTCCTGCATATAGGCATGTGCCCCTAGGAAAAAAAAGTACACGAGAATGCCAGCATAAGGAAGGAGACACAGCCAACAAGGCTTTTTATGAGGCTTAACAATTCCTGGGATTAGGCAAGCTAAGAAAGAAATTCGAAAGATTATGAAAAAGACGGATGGTTCATCTAAGGACAGGAGGGGAATCACTATAGGAAAGGGACAGAAAAATAAAACCAAACCAAACCCAAACAAATAAGCAGAGAAGGACTGACTTTTAAATGCAATATAGTATTGCCTGGGGTTACAGAAGAGTACCAGGAGCCACGAATGTACCCTCAGAGTTCACCAAGCGTGTGATTTCCGCCTGGAAGTCTGTTCAGTTGGAGCTTTTGTTGCTGTCTGAGACTTTCTGAATCCATCCGCTGCTGACTGCCAGGCACACACACCCACCAGCAACACATCTCCACAGCATGCTTCCATCCAACAGAAGCTGCTTTCAGTTCTTGTGAGGATGGAGAAATCCCCCAACTAAACCCAAGCACAGACCAACAGAGGTGGCTTCCTGTGATGCAAGCTTGTGCAACAGATTTCATCTAAGACCAGTGCTGCTGTTTTGAATCCAATGGGGCCAGGATTTTACCTACAGCCACTTAAGGGTCTGGAGCTGCACTAACTCATGATGAACCTCACAGAGGTGCTGACACCTCATTGCTGAGCCCTGAGCAGAAACCTTCTCCCCCAGACATATCCCCATTCTAGCCTCACTCATTTCACAGTCCAAAAGCTTCTGCTGACCATTAGCCCCATGCCCAATAGTGATGTTGCTGCATTATCAGTAAGAATTCCTCTGGCATGGCAAAAAACAAGAACAAATTAAACTTAACATGAAAAGGACCACAAAGGCAGTGATTTCACACTAGTTCAGTTTAAAATCAGCATTTCATGTAATTGCAATAATTCCCAGCTTTTTACACTGTGATATTCTAGGACCATTGCATACACAGGCCTTGGCTGGAGCAACTGGAGAAAGAAGAGCAGGACTGGGTTGGTGGCTATGCTGTGTTTCAGCTACCTTTGAAAAGAGATGGACACCAGCAGGAACAAAGCACTTGTGTTTCTGTGAGTGCAGTCATCCCAGGAGGGCACTTCTGAAAGGTTTAGGAAGCCTTCTGATTAGAAGGGAAATTGGAAATCCTAGCTACAGATCCTAGCGCATAACAGGCAAAAAACCTGCTGTCACCAAAACTACCCATTTAATTTTTTCACACAGCTCTACCAGAAAATGAGTTACACACAAAAACACATTAAGGAAAAGGAAGAACAGAAAGGGCTGTTAGCATGGTCTCAGCATCACCTTTGCAGACACTCCCTGCTTCAGGTAATTCTCTTTGTCTAAGCCTACCACAGAGAAACCACCACTCTTACCCATTTTGACTGTGATTTCTCTTTAGAGGTGACACAACTGGGTTCTGATTTTGAAACACTTCAACACCTATTAAGGTTCCTGATATCACAAGCAGTGCAAGGTGTCTCTCCCATCCTTTCCAGCTCTGCTTCTGCCTTGAAAATCTGCATCAGACAGGGACTTAGCCCTAAGACAAACAGCTTAAATTAGTCAGTCCTCCCAGTGAAGGATGGTATCAATGCACGCTGGTGGTGCAGTGGTTGAACATCAGTAGTACTCCTTTGCTACTGCTATGAAAAAAGAAAAAACAAAACCTGGAAATATGAACTGTCCTTGATCCAGAACTGAGTGGCTGACCCTTCTCCCCAGCTCCTCCATCTGCAAGGACCTGCAGTATAGGGGACAGTATCCATACGACAGAGAAGCTGGCATGTTAATAACTCGACTTGTGCAAGGGGAAGAGCTGTTTCCAGGCCTGTCTGTAGCATCCTGGACAGAGACACAGCTCATCCCAGGACCTGGCAGACCAGGTGAGGACAGCAATGAGTTCTAGAGGCAGAGAAAAAGGCTTAAGGAGGCAAAGCTTTATAGAAGTAGGAGGGTGGAGAGATCTGGCAGGCCCATTGGACAGGCAAATTTACTTTTCTTAGATTATTTAGGGTCTCCCCCTAAATCTTCCTTGGCCCTGCCTTGTCTAACACTGGTCCTGCCAGAGACACTAATTTTCCCTGCCCCATCTGTTTGGATTTGCTTACTTACTAATTTATACAACATCTAGCTCCATGGTGGCTAAGCATTTTAATCACAGTGATTAACACACTGAGCAAGAACAAAACAAAAATGGTTAATCAAAGGCTATTAGCAGTGTTTGAATGTCTAGACGTCACTTTTTACACATGAATGCTGGTTAACGATCATCTCCCCATAACTGCTGGTACAGTCTCAGATTTATTCACTCCTTTGCCAGCTCCCCAGTTTGCCACAACCACATCAGAGATTTTGACCCATTTGGCACCAGGAGAATACAGTACGCTCCCTCCAGGAAATACTCGTGCTTTTCAGCCTGTCTGAGGTGCTTGATGCCACAAGAAAGCTCAAGCAAGAGGAAAACCTCATGAGAACAAGCCTGCTCTACATCAGAGAATGATAGCGAGCTGGAGATGCAACCTGCACTATGATGCACTGAATTCCTTAAGCCTCCAACATAAAGGCGATCCTTCCTGAGCCAAGGAGTAGGACTGACCTAAACAACAATACCAAGAACCGTAATTATGAGATGAATAATGGTCTAACTAGTGTTTGTCACAACAGCAGCATTATTTATACACACGCATATAGAGTCTGGTATTAAAGTAAAGCTGGGCTTGCTCCTACAAGCTATCTGAGCTGGCAGCTCACCTTCTGAGTGCAATACTCGCTATCCCTAAAATACTGCCAGTATAAAAAAGTGCCCATTGTCCAACTGGGAATCAGAGCTCCCCCTGGGTAAAGTAACAGCTGTATACAAAAACCAGGCTTCAGCTCAAAGATTTCTTACAGATATCAGACAGAGGGTACACAAGGAGGTGAAGGGATAACCCAACAACTAGACAAAGTACTGGTTTGGAAAGCCTGAGCCTTTAAGAATGAGTTACCTGGGCAGGGAAAGCATGTCTTACCTGTGTTTCTAAAGTCCTGTTTAAATTAACAGTCTTACATAAACTGCAAGGTTTATTGCTTTAAATACTTCTCCATTGGTTTACACTGTGAATACAGAGTTGAATGTCTTTATTTCCGAGTCATGGCTGCTTAAAGTAAAGCATAAATCTAAGTTTGTTTGGTATATTTTGGTATTGTTTGGTATTTTAAATAGCTAATATCAGCAAAAAGCAGCCAAAAAAGTTTGGCCACTCTTCAATGCTTTGAATTCAGCAACTCCTCCTGTTACTGACCTCCTTCTGAGGCCACTCTGGCCAAATGATAAGTTTTATTTTCCCTATGAAACAGGGCACCATAGCTACAGTACTGGGCTCAGGGCTGGTTCTTGGTTCAAATGCCTCCAGTGAAAGCTGAGTGTTGGGTAAATGTCTGCGATAATCAGTAAAGTTAGAAAATGCTACAATCCCAGGCCTGTGCAGAGACATCCGTGTCTCTCTCTGTGATAGCAAAAGGTCTGTTTGGTGGTAAACTATAAGGAAATTAAATGAACAGCACAATGCTCTGCTCTGTTTCTTACCGCCCTCTTCTAACAAATCACCACGTCAGGGACATTAATCATTTTAACTATATCTTTGCTTTGTTAGAAGTGTATGTTCACAGCCAAATAGCAGTTTTGAGGAGTTTATCTCTGGGTGAAATCCTGTGGAGGCACGTATCTGAAGTCACAGTGCTGTGCAATAAATAGAGAGCAAGCCAGTCATCTCAAAATGGACCTCAATTAGCTCAGTTGAGGTATGCCTCCAGTCACTTAGGTCCCTTAATACAGCATTCCCAGCCACAGAAAGTAATAAACATACTGAATATGCACATTATTAATTCAAAAAGGCTGGCTGGTAGAACCTTGCATTGACCATCCCAGCTTTCCACTAGTTCTACTCCATCGTCGACTGTTTATTTATTATTTACTATCTAGGTGTCTCTGGGACAACTTAATACAGTACAATAGTCTCTCATCTCTTCCCTGCTAATGAATGTAATAAATAACTACAGTAGGCATTATAATCAATATTACACTCTGCTCACATCCAGGAGAACTCAAGGTCTGTGGCCTGCAGTCCTGCTGGAGATGAAAAGTCTCTGTGGGATCCAGATCTATTTAGTGCTCAGAAAGAGCAGGTGAATTCACAGCAGTGTGCTGGAGTACCAGCGGACAACTGTGCTCTCCGCAGGGCTGGGAAGGCACTGTGAGCTAATTGTTCCACGCATCAGAAGGGCTATGAAGCACAGGCGCCTGCTTGCTTGTGCTCATTCCAAGCAAACCTAAAAAAGCAGCACTAACACTGTCAGTACCCTGCAAGAAATGCAAGAAGAGTTCGCTCTCATAAAATACAATAAAAAAAAACAGAAGGGATAGGAAGAGACATCAAAACTTTATGCACTGAGTAAACCTCAGCAGACAATCCCAGATTTGTTTCTGTTCTGAGAAAATAAACTATTTTAATGGGGAAGCACTATTAACTGCACAACATGAACAGGCTGAAGTTATTTAGAATTTTCCTCCCTATAAGGCAGGATCACGGAAAGCACCTGAAAAAGCTCACAGAAAGCTGTTTTCTCACTTTGTTTCTTGCTCTTATGAATTCAAAAGAACCCCACACAACATTTCACGCTGTCATTTACTAAAGTAATGATATTCCTCAACTTATCCACCAGCCCTCCACTTTCTTCCTGACCTGCTCCAGCACGGACAGCTCCAAGGAATGAGCCAAACCACTTGATAAGGAAGCTGAAATCACAAAGCAGCTGTTCTTTCTGAGACAGCTGCATCACCTTTGAGATCAGCTACTACACCAACTTGGTAGTCTCACAGAAGTATTTAGCCAACATTATCTTCTCACAATGCCCATGCTCCCTTCTCACTGCTTGCCCTCTTCCAGAACTTTTCTCCAAATCAAGCAGTACATACTGCAGCTTGGATCACAATCTGAACAGTGGGGACCCAGTTCTCAGAACCTATCTTTGCTGCTGAAGTTATTCCTAGTTTCATATCAAAGCGTCTCTGTTTATAACCACTCCAAGTACACTGTTCATTAGCACACGCATCCCAGGTGGAAGACGGTATCTCATCCTGAGGGGGTATTACAACACCTATATACTGTTTTCAGAGCTGAGTTTCTCACCTTCTGAAAGGTACTCAGACCTCTTTGCAGCAGTTGTAGACAGAACCGGTTATTTTTAAGGCATTCTTACCTATAAAATCTTTCACACTAAAACACACTTAAACTGCAAAGTAAATTATGCATTCATGCTAAAAACTCTAACAGTGAAAGGAAAATACTCTGCACATATTCCTCAAGTTAATGCACACAAAACATAACTACCTAGTAGAAACGTCAAGAACAAACACAGCTTTTCCAAATCTTCTTCACTGTGCTGTTCAACCCAGGGCCTCATTTGACTGTAGTCCAGGTACTAACTCTAGCCAGAAGGTATTACACATACAAACCCTAGAAACTGCAACAATCTTCAAGTCTCTCTGGTATATGACAAATTCTCAACTGACATTACTCCGTTGATAATGTCACCAGGAAGAACTTGGTCCTCCACAGCTACACCACAGAGAAGCTGAAAAACCAACTTTGCAATACTCAGTATCTTGCTCTTCTCAAAAATGAGAGTCCCCACAATTAATCTATGAAAAAGTACTTCTTGCACGGGTATTTTCTTCCTCTGCAAGGGGTAGAAACTCACTCTGCTGAGTTTTAGTGCTTCCAGAGTAACTTAACTTAAAGCTGAAGTGACTGAATGAGATCCCCATTTCACACAAGAATTCGTGGAAAAAAACAGCTGTAATTGTCCCACTCTCAATTTTTGCAGGCAAACAGTTGCAAGCACTCAGAATTCACACTCTTGCGCAGGAATCTCCCTAATGAAATCCACAAGGAGACACCAACTGAAGCAAAATCTTCAGAGCAGCACTGAAGAAAATATTGCCAAGTTTCAAAACCCCTCAAAGGGCTAAAGTCCTTATTACAGGCTATTAAACACATGCCACCTCCTGCTCGGGAACGTTCTAAGCCACAAATGCCAGATGACGGCACGATAACCTGGAGGAAAATCACAACGCATCTGTGGATCCAAGGCCTTTTCTTAGGCCACCTGTGCTCTTTTCTGTTCGCCATCAGGAACCTGGTAACGAGCTGCACAGCAGCTTGGCCCAAGATCTCTGAAGATACAAATGCTTCAGTTGCGCTTTCCTACTCCCAGAAAAGCTCTTTCAAGCACTGAAAACTGTTTTCAATAACTGGCTGGGTTCAAAGGGAAAAAAAGGCATTTTATGCTCAAATCGTAACTCCATTAAAAACACCAAACATTGATGCTTCTTTGTGGTTTCTTCTGACTCTTGCAGTCATTACAGATCACAGAGAGCTCTGCACAACAGGTAGTTATACCTGTCACCTAGAGCTCTGACCCATTCAGTACACAGAGTTATTTAATTCACCAAAGGCATGACTGAAAGATTGCAGGACACCCTGGGAATGGCACCCATCAAAGCCAGCACAGTGCAAGAGAACCCAGTGCCAAGTCAGGACAGGTAGGGTAGCAAACAGCCTCACTTCATAACCCCGCTGGTCTGACCCAAGTCAATATAATATTACCAGAGAGCTGAACTCCTGCAGGAGGGTGAAAAGGCATGAGATCATAAACTGACAGAAGTTGCCTTTGCTGACTGAATCCAGAGGGTTTAGATGTATCTAACTCTTCACATCTGCACATCAGCCCCATTGCTGTGATGTCTGCGGTGATAACACAGAATGGGGAATGGTATATATAGGAAAATAATAGCTACTCCACAGAGCTGGGTAAGCAGCCTAATTTAAGGCAGAAAATTCTTTTTATAATTCTACTCATATGATTAGGAGAGTAATATATATCCTTTAATGGGCAAATAAAGTCATTTCAGCATTATCATTAGAATCATCAAGCAAAAGATGCATGAGCAAATTTTACGTTTGGGATGGTAAATTTTCATGGTCATTCCCTGCTCCTATGAATGTGCTTTTCTGAAATCTAATATAGTGCATAACAGTGCTTTCTGTAAAACCAGTCCTAATTTGTCAGGCTTTTAAGTTGGGTTTCTATTATGAACCTTCCCTTTTGTTGCCATCTTCTCAGCTAAGCTCTTCATTATCAGCAGGAAGATGACCCTAAATGACTTCTCCTGCAATGAATGCCTCTTTAACTTAAGTCACTATTAGCTTCTCAGCATCCAACAGTTTTTGGAACTTATCACCTATAGAGTTATGCTCCCTCAAGAAGGAAGGTTGCCTGCTGAAGACCCAAGCTGGGACTAGCCTGGGTGGAAAAGTCAGGCTATCAAGGCTGAATCACAGCCTGACAGTGTTCAAGCTTTTCTTTGACAGTTGAAAGACTCTGGCTAGGAAATTACAATGACAAGGTTTTTTTCTTTAATTGTCACTATTTCTCACCCATTACAGCTAGCTGTCTGCTACAAAGCTGGCTGGACTCAGATGGGGTACAGGGGTGTGGGGCAGCTGCCAGGCACTGCCTCTGATTTTGAGACAGATAGTTGAAAGTAAGGAGTTCCAAAACGATGAAACTTCATGGCTGGCTGTAACCCCATCAGATGATGCTCCAAGAGCAGGCAGAGTCAGCCTAGGACAGCCAGAAGCATCCCTAGCAAATTTTTTAGGTGACCCAACGAAGTCTGCAGAGAACATCAAAGGAAATACTGCAACTTGACAAAACAAACCAAACAAAAAGGTTCACTGGTTTCTGCCACTCCATTTAATAAGTATAGCAAGCAACCCACCCTGGAGAAACCCAGTTTAAAAAAATGACCACAGCAATTCAATGCACTGATTACACAGAAACTCCAGGTTTGGAAACAGGTTAAGACTCCAAATAAAACACTCTGACCTACCTTAAAAGTACTGCTGATAAAAACAACAGTATCTTACAGAAGTTGAAACACAGAATCCCAGAATGGTTTGGTTTGGAGGGGACCTTACAGCTCATCCAGTTCCAACCCTCTGCCATGATTAGGGACACCTCCCATTAGACCAGGTTGCTCCAAGCCCTGTGCAACCTGGCCTTGAAATGCCAGGGATGGGGCATCCACAGCTGTCCTGGGCAATTTGTGCCAGGGCCTCACTTGAAGGCTCCCACAGAAAGAAAATGGGTAAAGAACAGAAAACAGCACATGGGCAATGCGAAGGGAGGAGGACACTGCTCATTTTGGAGCTCTCGACAGACATCAGAGTACCACACCCGCACTGCAGAAATGAATGCAAACTTGCAATTACAGTTAACACAGATCAACCATCTCATTGAAAGGTTTTCTCTTGGAAAAGGGAGAGGAAGAAAAATAAGTTTTCTTTAAAAGTAACTGTGCTTTAAGCCCAATAAGTAAAAATCCACAGTTTTATGATTGTGAAACTGCTCTAGAAATGCAGACTCCTCTTTTGAGTGACTAACAGATGCTTTCACTGAGGATTTCAGACAGGAAGATTACAAATGCAACAATAGTGGCAGCCTAATGAAGTTTAGTCTTCAGTTAATTTGCACAACCAATTAATACTATACCCAGTGGAAAGCGTTACCAAGGCAAGAAGTCCGTAAGGGTCACTGCCAGGAAAAAAAATATCCACTCTAAACACGTGCATGTTAATTCTGTATTACAGAGGAGTGAGCATGCTGTCAGCAGGCTGTGGCCCTTCACAAGCAGTATCTTCACAGCAGCACACAAGAGCCCAGAGCAGCATCCCAACCAGAAACACTGCCCTGATTATGGTTTGGTTCCTTGAGCAGTAGGAGGCTTCAACAGCTTTCTGTTCAAGTGAGCCCAATTTTCCATGTGGGAAATGGCACTAATGAATTGTCAATGCTCGTCCATCCTTCCCACTTCCCCAAAAACACACTTTCATGACCATCAAAACAATTCATTCAAAGCAAATAAAAGAGATGTGACCTTCCCAGTTTTTTAGACACCTTTGTTAGGAGGGCCGGTTTACAAATCCCCTAATCCTCTGAAAGAAAGGGGAAAATAATCCAGTCCCAGGCAAAGAAGTCAGCAAAGCCATCAGAAATTAAACTTAAACCCTGAATTCAAACTCCCTGCTGCAGTTATGTAGCTCCCAGTAATTGTAGTAGCGGGGCTTTTGCTCTGAGGACACAGTTAATACCAACAAGAAAAATATAAGGGTCAGAAATAATTTGCTCCCGCTGCTAAAAAGCTGGTCACTTCCCAGCAACCGCAAAGAGCCGGTTCCTGGTTAAAGGAGCAGCAGTGAATTAGAGTGAGATCCATGTGCTCGAACAGAAAAGTCAGCAGTTCATTACAGGCAGACCTTGATCACAACAAGCAAACATAATGAGAGCCTTTAACGAAGCTCTGATTGTGCAACAAGCCAGACCAGGAAAAAAAGTTTTTATAAATGGAATTATTACACCCCAGGGCAGCAAAATAAAGACTAAAACCATGCTCTGCACAAGGAGCAATAAAGCATCAATTAAGGTGGTGTTCTGAAGTGGAGGGATTATTCAGGTAAATGCTAGGTTACCCAGGCAGAGTTTTTGTACCAAAAATGCAGTGTTTAATCTTCCTTTTTGCTCTCCTGAATTTTGGGAAGGAAAATATTTCCCTAACTTAGGGTTAAATTCTATTTTCTCCTGAGATTATGTGGGTTGTTTCAGCCCACCTCTTCAGGTCCTCCTGCACATTCTGAGATACAGGACATTACTGGAAAGGACTAAGTAATAAGACCAGCCCGTCAGGGTTCATTGTGTTCAATGTCCCTTGTGCTCACTGTCTAACAAGCAGAATTCAAATTGAAGCTTGCATCCCCATCAGAGAAACCACATCAATTTTAGAGCAGCCAAGGAGATCTTGAGAATGCTGAACTTAGGGACGCCAAGATTTTTACACAATAAAACTACAGTAGATCAACCATGACTTTTTGCAAAATCATAAATGACACCTGAAGTCCCTGCTGTATCCATCTGCTGAAGTTGAAAATCTACAATTACTTCTAATCTTAAATAACCAATAGGATTTTAACTCCCAACACACAATAGCTAAGATGTGATATCACTGGGAGCTTTCTGAAACCAATCAATAACTATTAAAGCTGGATCCCATCAGCTATCACCAGGTATTGGCCACTTTCTCAATATTTCAAGTATTAAGTTATTCTTAGGAACAGTTAAAGTAGTAAAATGAAGTGGTTTCATACTGACACTGCGATAAATATGAGATTAAATATAGAACAAATTTATTACTCCCTGAAGTCCTACTGAGTGTCCTGATTTTTCTGTATCCACAACAGCATGGCTTACTTTGATGTGTTATTATCCCAGATCTAAAGCTCACAATTGAAAAGCAAAGAGCGTGCTGGTTCAAAGACATAACCTAGCCATGCCAGGTCAGAAGCAAATGCCAAACTGAACCTCCAGATCAAGATGATGGCCCTCTGACAGACATCATGCCCCACTTAAAGCAAGTGTCACACACACACATACACACACAAGTGATTTGTGACACTGAGCATGTGTGACACATTGCGGCACCCCTGGAATGCCTGTGGGCTGACAGAGGAACATGCCTGCAGGAGACGACTTTTCCCAATACCCTGCTTTGAAGAAAGTGGAATAATCAGCCCATTTTAAAACCACTGTTTTTAAGGGCTCTGAGAAGTTTTAAAGTTAATCAGATAATTACTCAGCTGGCTTAAAAAAAAAAAAAAAAAAAAGAAATTAAGCTCAGCCGAGCCGGGTTTGGTGAAAATGGGTGGCACCAAAAGCCCACATTTCTTGCTTGCTGCCTGCCCTGTGCTCCCAAGATGGTCCTAGTTTGACCCCACAGGTCCTCACTGCAGAGCAAAATGTGCTAAAGACAGCTTCATGAGCCACAAACCACATCCTCCCCACCAGCATCTGAGCTGGGAGGGCTCAGATGCTGACATCAGCACACCAGTATTCCGGTTGACAGACCTGCCTAGGCACTTCTCCCTTCTCCATCACTCACCTGGGTTTCACCTTTGAGCATTAGTACTGAAGTGAACAAGTGAATATCAGTTTCCCAAAGGTGATATTTACAATCTGATCCAATTCAGGGATTGCGGCTCCACTACTGGGGCACACATATGGGTCATAAAATAAATTCAGACCCAAACAGGTAAACCAGGTGGCCAGGTCTGAAAGCTAGAAGTGGATATTGCTAGAGATTCCGAAACATTGGATACACTTTTATCAGCTGGGAGAAACATCCCACATATTTTCCTCAGAAAATAAAAATTAACCCTAAGTAAAGGGAGTATTTTCCTTCCAAAAGTGTTGTATCCTTTTGGGCTCCTCCTTGAATATTAGGCAGGGATGCTGTTGCCCATGTGGTTCAATCACTACGGGTACACCTCTGGCACAATTTCAGCTAGGACCTACCAGACCTCATCCCAGCAGCTCCTCAGCAGTGCTCAGGCGCAGTCCAGAAACTATTCCCAGCTGGTAGCCTGGAGGCAGTAACCCTCTCCCGAAAGCCAAGAAAGCTTAACATGTCAGAAATGGTCTCACTATATCAGCCCATCCCAGGGCGAGAGGACAAATCCTGCCACTACTTAGCTTGCAAGTGGAGAAACGATCACTGAGGGTGAGTTCCCAGCAGGTAAGAGGAAGAGGACTCTACACTCAATGGCTGCACATGGTAGGATTTCGCAAGTCTTTCATTCGAGGGAGCAACTTGAACAGGAATGAGATGGACCCACAGAGGCGCTCCTGTACCATCCATAAGTGAGCTGAATACGATTTGGGACTGGGCCCTTTCCCTGTATCAGTGGTATGATCCATTTACGTCAGTGTGCCAAAGGAATAGGACTGACAAGGACTGAGGTAAGATTAAGCGTTCAGGAGACAAGCATGTCCTTCACAAAAACAAGGGCGCGGAAGCCTATGGCACTGCCTTTTGACACAGCCACATGCTGATGCGAAAGCTTCAACCTCCAGCTCCCGCTCTAGGTCTGATGCACATGACTTAGCAAGGCACTGCTGCAGCTTTCCCCTAAGAAATCACTTCTTCCCCAGCCCAGTCGTAACAAACACTGGGAAATAAAGCATTAAAGTGACCTCTCACCATATCACCACATCAACGTGACAGCCTGTGTATGATGACTTCACACTCCAGTGTGAGTTCACAGCTTTCCCGGACTTGTAGCCCAAAGTCTCCCGCAAGGGAGGAACAGATGCATTCCTGCAGTCAGTGCTTCGAGAGCCGTGGATGTACGCTGTTCCAAATTATTTCCATCCCTAATTAATATTCATAAATGAGCCACAATACTGCACCCTCAGTCAGTCGTCACACACCACCCACACTAGATGAAAAGACAACTGCACGAGATAAGCAGTTTATTGGATCAAAAGTCCCCTTTAGACGAGAAGACAGCTATTGCAACAGTGTAAAACTGATAGCATCCTATCAGGGGTGTACGCATGGAGAAAGTATCTGCAAATCTCCCTCTTTAAACCAGAGATTCAGCATAGAAAATGCACAGCGCAATTATTATGTTAATTTATCTGCATTTTCCTGCTTGCTCGAGGTTTGAGCTGGAGGTAGGAACTTACATTTGAAAAGCTGGCATTTTATGTCACTGAAAATGGTTACTTCAAAACCCTCAATCGACGTTCAATTATACCATAAAGTTTAATTCCCTGTCACTATTGTCAGCATTGCTGCCCCACCAGTCCCCAATGTTTTTGGGCAACGGCTTTGCCCTTCAGCTTTTGCTTTTACCTGCCACTTACATCTTGCTCAAGCAAAGATTATAAGGTGCTTTCTCCCACCCATCTCCCCAAACTCAGACTAGGTGGTGGAAATCAAGGACCTCATCCACCCATGCAGAGAGTGGCTTAGGCACAAGAGAGTGGCTGGATCTGTGGAGCACTATCCCTGCACGGACAATAAATTAATTAAAGAGACACCTGACAATCACATTAAACCCACTAACAGCGATGGAAAGCTTTTAGTCTGTTAATTTCCCCTCTATTTCCACTAGTATTTCCCAGTGATAGTGGCAAGACAGTTGAAACCAGCAAAGAAAGGTTTATTGCACACCGCTTTTCTCCTCAGCCTCCTCAGTTCTGCTCCTCAGCCACGAGGGACCGAAACAGTCTGCCCAGGGAAAAGCATATTTACACCCATTGCAAGAAAGGGAAAGTATAAATATTGCCAAAGCTTTATGAAGGCTAGTACTTACAGTCATGCTTTGAAAGGGAAAGAATAAAGCAAAATATTCAATTAGAAAAAATTACTATAATTGCAGGTTCTATTTTATCCCTCCATTAAAGCAATAAAGTGCCTCGAAATATTGCTGAGCTAGGATACAGAGCTTAGTGCTACTTAACATTTTAATATACATTGGGGGGTGCTAATTTAATTTAGACCTGTGTGAGGGTCTTCTCTCCTCCCTGGCCCCTACTGTCTCCCCCTCCACTTCTTAAAATATAACTGGATATAAACGCGTGCTTCTCCCCCACACCAAGGGATGAATATGCAGAGCTGAGGCTGGACATAAATTCTAACACATGCCAGCATGCCTCCAAAGCAATGAGGACATCAAGTGCATACACATATCGCTCCGCACACACAGAAGCCCAGTTCAAAGTGCGTTTGCCTGCACCTGAAAGCTCTGATATGAGTATTTTTTTTTTATATTGGAGGAAAGTGTCCAATTTCTGCTCCCTGAACATGCAGCAAAAATCCCTTTGGATATGCAAAATCAAACCATTTTCTTCTAATAACACATTAATCCCACGGGAAGGGATTTGCTATTGGAAGTCGTTGAGCGAGCAACAGCAGAGACTGAAGAAGGGGGAGCTCTTGCTCCCAGCCCTGCCTCTCACCACGCTTTCTCCACACTACGATGCTATGAGCTGCAGTTTTCAGAATATAACCTCATTCCTCCCTGTGACAGAAGATAACTGAATCTTATCTTAAGGAGCCCTTCATTCTTTTAATTAAACAAATTAATATCACTTCTCTGTATCTCATAGCCTCTGTTATCTTTTTTGAACTCCTACAATTCTGTTGTAAAGATATATTGAAAAAACACTAATTGAGATAATCTCTGGAATTCAAGAGTTGGTGTATTTTTAGCCATGTTTTAAAACTATTTTCCCTTTGTTTCTGGAATGCCTCCCATCCTTCCTCCCATGCCAGACTGTTTACATTATTTAAATGCCTTCTGCTTATACCACTCTTTACAATTTTTACTTCAACAACAGCGGCCTCCATTGCTCTTTTTTCCCTCACTTAGACATAACTGGGATGAATTCCAATCCCAAACTCAAAACCACTCCTGGTGTTCTACTGCTGTCTTATGTGTTTGGTACATCCAGCAATGCATTACTGCCAGTCCTGTCACCCGGGACTGCCTGTGGGGAGGAGCCAAGCTCGAAGTTAAACTGTTCCTCTTTTACAGCAGAAACCAGGGAAACGGTGACTATTCCCACACACAGGAATTCTCTGGAAATTCACAAGGATACTTGTCATCCTCACGCTTCAGCAGGCAAGCCTGAGCCACCCCACTGAGAGGATGGGGAGCCCTCCACTCCTTTATTTTTGTAGGGACCTGAGCCCAGTGCTCACCATGCACACAGAAGCATGGCCCCACAACCCTGCCCCACAGAAACCCCTGTACAGCAAACCCTGCAAGCCAAAGGAGCCTCCAACAGCCGGCCACACTTCCCTGACACTTCAGTTTGACATGCCTTTTCCTGCAGGTTTAATTAGAAAGGTGATAAAGGCAGCTCCAGATGCCAGAGCCTTTTGCATTGTGGTTCCCGAAGAGTTTTTAATAAGAGTTACGCCAGACTGGTGGGGGTTTTATGGCACATTCTTCCCACACCAAGATGACCTGCAAAGGTGATATAGCACAACAGCCTATTGAGTTCTTCCAGCATGAGTGAAGACCTCTACAGTGTTAATTTAAGCCTGTTCACAAACAGGCTTGTTTTTCTTAGACCTCATTCCCAGGTCATCTACGGCAGGGCACTAAAGCAGCACTTACGATGCACTCCTTTGTTCTGTTTCATGTGTGGTGTTAGGAGGAGTGGGAACGTGCCTATTTCCCCAACCCATCCTGCGCAAAAAGTGGATACAATACACAGATACTTATTTGAAATGCAAAAATCTTCAACACTCTCTGCAGCAGGTAAACCAAATCATCATAATGTGGAACCACACAGGCAGAGCAGAGGAAGAGGAGGTCCTCGCAATAACGG
Organism: Forpus xanthops; assembly: GCA_032466535.1. Taxonomy (NCBI): domain Eukaryota; kingdom Metazoa; phylum Chordata; class Aves; order Psittaciformes; family Psittacidae; genus Forpus; species Forpus xanthops. Next base: position 7,565 of record JASSUY010031206.1, on the reverse strand, counting down.
CTCTGGCCTGGAATACAGGAGGTTTCAGCAAAGCTGCCAATTCTGCAGATCTTCTGTGCAGCCGAAGTCACTTAAGGACAGAATGTGAATATTTCATAGGTGAACCTGAGCTCTCACAGATTTCAGAAGAAAGGAGACGTGAGAAGCACAGTCCTCAGGTCCCATTATAGTTTTGGGGACATATTTAAGACTGCCTTTTGCCTCTATTTCTTGTCTCTTGGCCAAGATCCCATTTTGCTCTGGTTCAGCTAGGGCTTTGAGGCACGGATGCAAAGAATAACACTTCCATTTATACTGAAGCAATGGAAGCACTGAGTCCATAGGTCAGATTTGCACAGGGGCAAACAAAAAGCAACTCCTGGGACTCATACCAAGTGGCTTAAAAGTGGTTCCTATGCTCCAGCAGTTACATACAACCAAGCATAGGCTCAAACTGGAACACAGAGCAGTGGGCAACACGAATTCCTAGAGTGGGGGGTGTTGCAAAAAATATAAATACAAAAATCCAGGCATGGGGAGCTGCTGTGGGCTGCTACCAGCCGCCCCCAGAACACAGCCAAATGCATAGTTCCACATCCCAGGAGGTTTCTGGAGCATCTTTGACACTGCGGGCACCACACGGGGTGCACCTCTTGATCTGCCCTGCAAAGGCTGTGCTGTTCCACTCCATAGGGTTAGAAACGTGGGCTGCTCCTCTCATTGCTGGACTGCTGCTAGGCTTCGGGATTTTCTAAAGATCCTTCCATCCAGGAAAGCACTTTCCCCATTTTTCTTAGGATCCCATTTGAAAAAGCGTCTCAGTACCTTAAAGCAGCCATAGAAGACTAGGGCAGCAGTCTGAACACCAGCACATCAGAAGAAGGTGGGTCAATGAAATAAAAATATTTGGCACATGTTCTTTGCTTATGCCTTTAATTACTATTTAAATTTATCTCTAGCTATAGCAAAGCATTACTCTGATTCATGGTTCCTCCTCCCTAAAAGCTTTCAGTTGTTAAAACACTGCCTTCTACTACCACTGATTTTCATGACAGTCAAGTCAGGATTCAAGAGAAATAAAGTACAGGGAGAAGTTATGTGAGGGATCTAGACTTCTCCATAGGCTTACCTTCATTCCCCAAGGAAAATTATATGTTTGATGTCCAATTTCTGTTCCCTGCAGTCTCAAGACAGTGAAAGCAGCTCTCCTCCAAAGAGATGCTTTCTCACCATCAGTTGTACCTCCATCCTTTTCATTAAAAGAAATGCTCCCTGAATAACCTACATTTGTACTGAGAAGAGAACCACTGCAAGGAATAAAGCTAGCTCAGTGCAGCTAAAAGCAAAATGGAAGTGTCTAGAAAGGTGGGAAGTAGAGAGCTTGCAATTTTAACATACTAAAAAGGTGAGCCATCTTTCCTCCTTCCCTTGGCACCCTGCCTCTCCTCCACCAGGAAAGGCACTTTCAGGTTGCTGCTGGCATTACAGATAAAGCTGTAGGGCACCTGGGAAAAAAAAAGGCATGACTGTCTTTCCTGGAGTTCAGTGTGAAGTCTGAGCAACTGAAAAAAAAAACATTCTGGTCAAAGACCCTGCAGGTAGCACCACTTAGAGAAGCAGCTTGCAACCCAGCATCAGAGGCATCTTCCCTTATAGATTTCGGACCCCTGCAGATGGCCTCTTGAAAGTAACTAGCACCAATGTCTTCGTCTTGAAAGCCATGGAAACTTTATGCTGGTTCAGTCAGAACAAAGTCAGGTCACCAAAGCACTTCTACTCGCCCTTCCTCCTCCCCAAACAGCATGGAAGAGAAGTGATGAGCTGTTGTCACTGCATGACCACCTTACCCAAACGGCCCCTAGTACCCACGTGGGTCTTCCTCAACAGCATCATCACATCCAGGAGGAAACTCACTCCAGTTTCTCCCTATCACCCATACCATGCTGTCATTGTAAAAACATGGAATCTCATGGCAAAGAGAACTCTCATCAGGTCAAGGCAGCAGGTTATTTATTCCTCCCAAGAAAAGGTCTGGAGAAAACTGCCCTCCCAAGGCCGGCACAGCAGATCCACTTCAACATCTGTGGTTTGACCCCCTCTAGTGGGTAGCACTCAACAAGACACAGAGTCTCACCACCACCCCACAATCAAAGGAGACCCTACTCAAGACATAAAGTCTTTTCTCATTACGATAATGAAGACGAATTTCCCCACACACAGCCTACCTGCCTTGAACTTCAGATTCAATGTCTTTGGACCTCTACAGCCACAGCCCAGCACTTACTTATGGAGATCTCACAGAAAACACTAAGAAATGGAGGTAGAGCAGGTAAGATTTTTGCAAGAGAGAGCCATCTCACAGTAAAAAAGTTATACCCCAGCCCTGATTTTGTAGGGAGAACATATTTATCATCTATCGCAGAATGTCTTCCCTCTGCCAACTTGTCAAAAGCTGACAAAACTCCATACTATAAAAGCAAGCTGTTAAAACTTGGCTAAAGGGAAAAACTTAGCTGCCAGACAAGCTAACCAGAAAAAGCTGAAAAAAATATTCCAGTGTGCCAGAGAAGGCAGTAAATTTACAGAAAGCCTCCACAAAGCTGAACATCCCAAACCAAGACAACGAGGCAGCACTAGATCATCAGCTTCTCATTCATCTGTCATTTGACAAGCAGAGTCCCCCCACTTCAAGGGGCATGGGCAGATACATTAAAAGCCGTAGCTGCCTGCATTTCTAAACCATCCAAAGTAGCATGTATCTAACTCACAGTTCATCCCGGAAAAAAAGTATTTTAGTAGAGCCTAAACCCACACACCATCCAGTCATTAAATACCACATATTCCATTTAAACCCATTGATTCATCCTTCCACCTCCGGGCATGCCAACAGATGAACGAGTCATACATTTGGTCTTTCCATTAATGAACAAAATGTCAAGTCTTTGCCTAAATTTAGGGGATTTTTCTTTTAATTGCACATATACACAAGGTGTTTTTAATGTCAAAAGAGTGACAGGGGCTGATTTGGTTCGGTCGTTTTCCTTCTAAATGTGTATTCATTAAGTTTTCAAAACAAAACCCATAAACATGTTATATTTAAGTCATGACACCGCTGCTGACAGTTTAACAGACATAGAGCATTTTCCAGCCGATCAGCATTAATTTCAGCTCAAACTACACATATTGTTAATCCAACAGAATCCAATAATGTTTTCTTTAATAGCACGCTGCAACATGAAGGATTGTAGTTTACACTCTAAACCTTGTATTCCAGGACTGTAATCATGACCCACTAACCCACTTATAATAGAAACTAAAGAAAGGTACATCAGACAAAGGAGTTATATTCCTGTCATTGATACAACTTGTATCCAAGATACAAAAACTTCAAGTCAAAAACAACTTCTCATGAACTTTACACAGCTGAATGACTTCAGCAAAAGCAACAGCCCTGGCAAGCTTTGATGACAGACCTGCCTTCAGCCTATTTCCAGCGAAACCACAGCACTGCTGCATCCCTCCTCAGTGAAGAGCCCTCCTGCAGTTTGTAGTGGAGCAGCAGCTCAGTAGCAAGCGTAACATGCCCCAACCAGCATACTTCACTTGTTGGATAGACTGGCTGAATTGTTCTAGTCCTCAAAATAATCTAAAAGATTTGAGATGAGAGGCGAAAACTGAAGATTTATAAAGGGAAAAACATCAGGACCTGAGCTTTATCAGTGGGAATACCATTTGAGGTCATACTACTTCAAGCAAGAATATATATACACACACATATATGTTTATGTACACACACATTTGTACAATACGTACATTTTTTTTACATGTATATTTTCCTTCCAGCAGCCACTACAGGCAGGTAGTACTAACACAGCCTTTGGTTCTCAGCTGAGCCAAAAACAACCACAACCAAAAAAAAATAAACAGGAATATCACTAACACAGAGAGTACGTGCACTGACCAACCCTCTCAGCACTCCTACTTTGTCACAATTCACTCTTTGAATAGGACAACAGAGGACATGAAGAGAATACAAAGCACCACCCAGACTGCTCAAAACCAGGAAACCATGTCTCCCACAATCCTGACAAAATAAGGCGACAACCTTGCTAAAGTAAGAGCCTGATGTATGTTTATATTTCTGCCATAAAATGTTATTTATCCATCATCTTATTGTCATGTCCTCTCAACATTTACGAAAAGAAATCCCTACTGGACCTGTGCTATCCCCCAAATCAAAACACATATTACTTAATGTGTTCAGGATGAGGATTCTTGTACAACTCCAACCTTCCCCCCCATTCTCTACAACTTCACTTCCAGCTGCTGAGCAACAGCCACGCCAGCCCCTACGTAACGTACGATCCCAATTAAGCTACAAGCAGTCTCAGCACATACCCATGATCACACAGGAAATCAGGCTGGGTGCATAGGCACTGAACTTACATTGCTCGAGGTCTTCCTTCTCCAGCCCCAAGTACAAACTTCCTACCAGCACAAAGCAATTTAGCTGCAGGCAAGCACGGCTAAAACAGCGCTTCCCAGTATTAGTCCCATCACCGCATTCAAGATTAATTTTAATGATCTTTGCAAGATCTATAGTGGGAATGCAGAAAGGCACCCTCGTGGAGGATAGCCTGCAGATCCCAATTAATTCTTGCTTCGGACATACTGGGAGTCAGCTTCACACTGACACACTAAACAGCATGCCTTACAGAGCAGGATCCGTATGCTAGTGGGATTAGTGATCAACAGGAGAGAAAGATCCCTTATTTCATGTGAAGTGATTTTGCCTGTGAGCTCCTTTCGGCATTCCCAGTCTCTCAGAAGCAAATGGTTTTCCTCTGCATTAACAAAAGAGAGGAAAAGTCTGGGCAACTTGAGCTTTGTTGGTTATATTACCAAAAGCAAATAATTGCTCCTCTACAATGGACCCCCTCTGTCTCTGCCAGCATCTCTTCAGTGTCCCCCTCTCCACCTTTTCACTCAAGCGTGCAATGGCATAGGGTGTTTTTGTAAACCGGCTTTCACCACAGCTAATACACAATCATTTACTTTCCCTGGCTCCAAGAGGAGAAAAATCCAACTTGCCAGAGGAGCATCTGCATCAAGATCTGCTTTTGCTGATAGGATCAAGGGAAAGCAGGAGAAATGGTTGCGTACCAGTTCATTACCCTCGCATGCATCACCCACAGGCATCCCACTCCCACCATCCACCAGACCAGATACGGGATGCAATAAAGAAATTAAAGAAACAGAATAAACCCCCAAGCAGAATTTGAGAACAAATGGGCTTTGAACGCTACACAACTGACATTGAAGATGCAGAAATATGCAATTGCTATTGCACTGCCTGACTTCATGGGCTTATTTCCTAGTTATCCATTCCATATACCCTTCCCACAAAGATCCTCTCCCCTCCACCCCCTTGGCTTCTTTAATACAATAAAAAAACTACAATCTTTGATCCTTGAGGATTATTTTTAAAGCTACAAAACCCAACCAATGCCATCTGCAGCCCCTTCCCTCCAGTCTAGCCCATCCATGGGGTGCAGGGGTGCATCCACAACCCAGAGACCTCCCTCTGCCCGCCACCCCCACACACTTCACACCCCTTCACCTCACTACACTGAGTCCCATCTCAGAGGGCACTGGGCAATGCCGGGTCTTTACAGCTGTCCTCATAACACCCCTTTCAGACAGATCAACATCTCCGTGGAAGTGTTTGTATCTACAGGCTTTCATCCTGGAGAATCCCTCCCTGCCTCCTCCCACATCCCATTTTTGGGGGAGGATAACGCAATTTCCAGCTTACTCTGAAGGATGCTGTTTTATTCTCACTGATCACGAGGTCAGCTCGGAGTCCCTTCCTCCGGGCAGAACCTCCTGCCAGAGGGGAACAATCCCTGTCCTGACCTTCATCCTCAGACCGGCAACCCCACTGCCGTGCCCGCTCCCCCGCCGCCTGGCAGAGGAGAAGGTTTCTTCTCTCGCCAAAGCCACAGCCGAGGCATCACGCTGCATTTTTCCGCTCCCACAACCCGCTCCTTCGATGCTGGGAGAGTAACGAGCCGGGGGCTCCCCCATCGCCCTATGGGGAGAGCCTCTTGGGGACGGACGCGACCCTCACCCCTTGTCATCTACTGGGGGGGAGGGGGAACAACATAATCCATGCAGGCAGACACCAACCGTCTGGAAACAGCACATCCCAGCGCTCAGCAGCTGGGGGTCTGCCATCCGCCCCCCCTGCAGACCTTCCCTGGAGCAGCCCCCACTTGCTGTGGGGCCTTTCTCTTGCCCCCCACCCCTGCTACAGAAAGGGAGCGGTGCGGCAAGCCTTCCCCAGGGCCACAGGACCTCCCTCTGCAGCGCTGCTGCCATGCGAGGGTCACCCCCAGCCCCGGGCCTGCCTCCACGCTGTGACCCTTGGGGTGCCCCCACCACCACCTCCTGTCGGGAAGAGCAGCTCCATCCACCCCTCCCCATCCTGCCCCATGCCTGTGGGGCAGCAAGAACCCAGTCCGTCCCTCGAGGCACCATCTACAGCCCCAAGGAGTCAGAATCCCTTCCAGAACCCCATACATCCCCCGTGCTGGGGGGGGCATCACCCTGTGTCTCCCTCGAGGACATCACCCCCTCGAGGCTGTAAGTGGACAACAGCTCCCGCTCCTCTCACCCCCGACCCACAGGCACCTTTAAGGCGAACTTCTCTTCCCTTTGGATGTCCCCTCAGCACAAGGGGAGCTGTCACATCCCCTCCACCTGGGGGACCACTGACCATGTCCACCTTGGACCATGAGGTGACAGCAACCCACATGTCCCCCACCTCAGCTTCCCCAGGCTCATCCTGTGGGAATCTCTTCTCCCTTTGGGTGTCTCCTCACCCAAAGTATGAGTAACCCCTAAATCTCTCCTCCTCCCTGCGGGGATCACCACACTGACCATGGTCACCTCGGATCACGAGGTGAAACTGATCCATGTCCATTTCAGACCAGGATCTGATAGCGACCCCCATCTGCCCCACCTCAGCCAGGGGACAATGAGCCACCTTCACTTCAAACCATGATGCGATGCTGACCCACGTCCACCACGCACCACTAGGTGATGCTGACCCATATCCAACTCAGGCCGTGAGGTGACAGTGATGCCCATCCACCTCATCTCAGCTAGGGGACAATGAGGTGACACTGACCCAAATCGAGCTCAGACCGTGAGATGACAATGACCTCCATCGGCCCCACCTCGGCCAGGGGACAACATCCCACCTCAATCCAGGAGGTGACACCGACACACGTCCACCTCGGACCACGAAGCGACAGCCTCCACCATCTGCCGCACCTCAGCCAGAACACAGCCATCCACCTCAAACCATGAGGTGACACTGACCCACGTCCACCTCAGACCGCGAGCTGACAACGACCCCCATCCGCCTCACCTCAGCCGGCGGACAGCGACCGGCTCCCGGGCCGCGCCGACCCACCGCCATGTCGGGCAACGAGCTGCCGGCCACCCCCGCCTCCCCGCCCGGCCCGGCGGGACCCGCTCGCCCCCTTACCTCCAGACCTGCCCCATCTGCAGCAGGTGGA